>BPLR01004913.1:0-82216 GCA_021605095.1 Caerostris extrusa | reverse complement strand
CACTAACTCGAACAATGTAACACTGACCTTAAATTCAAAGAGATAAAAAAGCCTGGCGAGGAAATTTTTTTTATTCTGGACGCTGTCTGTATTTATTTTTAAAATTTTTAAGATGTTTTCATCAACAGATTTAGTGACAATTCACTTCAAATATTTTAAATCTAGGAAATAACGCTCAAAATGATCACTAATTTAATCATAATCTTTATTTAAATGATGATATTTGGCGAGACGATCATCTCAAAATAGTCATCGTTTCATAGAAAATAATGATGTATAAATTAATCGAAACGCTATTGTTTTCAAACATTAAAGCTATTTTAAAGATAAATTGGAGTTTGGAACAAATTACTCGCAACAAATATTTCACGTAATAAAATGTTTTCTACCAATATTGCTGTCAATTGCGGATTTTTGCGTTTTATTATCACAAGGCCAATTTAATACATTTATTTTATAACCATTATCAAAATCTAATTTTCTTTTTGCACTTATTCCTGACTTTTTATTTGCAGGCAATTTTATGTTTTAACAAAATGGAACAAATATAAAAAAATTGTTAATACTATTGGTAATTATTCTGTATATATGGTATGATAGTTGCTTACATACTAGATACCTAGAGATTATAACTATGATTAATTAGTTACTAAGAAAGGAACCTATTCAATTCGAATGGAAAAACTTATAATGCAACAAACGTAATGGTTTGGTTTGTCGCTCTACGGTCTTTTTTGTGCACAGTTTGAACGAATTAGACCAGGACCTACGGTTTAAAGTAGTTCGAACCATTAATAAACATCCATGTCCCAGCCAGGATTTGAATCTGAAGCCTGTGTTACCAAAAAGGCCATAACGATGGCCAATTGGCCATCCGGTCCCCGACAAAATAAACGAGAAGATATGATTCAAAGTATACTTTTTGCTTTGTATTAAATATATAATTATATTTTGTATTAAATATAAAACTTCATGAATACAAAATTTCGTGTGATTTTCGAATTAAGAAAAGATATATCGAAAATTAAGATTTTCCATACCGATTTATTTTTTTTCCTCTAATAAGCTGCGACCATGGCAAAAATAACATTTCAAAGTCAAGTAAAAATAGTAATGATTTGTAAAAAAATATTAAAGAACAAATTTAATTTTTAAAAATTAATCGAAACTAAAATAATTTATTGTAAATAAAGGGGAAAAAACATTGCATATAGCATACAAGCTTGAGTTTATTTCAAGTAAAATGGTTCGTCATCTTTCATCTACGATTTTGACATATGGTTAATTAGCATGATGATTTTATCACATTCATTGTATAAATGGAATATATTGATATTTGAAAACCAGGAATCCCCATCTCTAAAAACCAATCTATTTGAGCTTTAATGTAAAGTTAATATTTAATGCTAAAGTAAAAGAAAATATATCACTCGTTTGTGTGGCTTTAAAAATGTGTATATTTTTCAATTCCTACTTTTAATTTACACTCTCCCTATATATATCTTTTCAAATTTTTAATCGTTAATAAAATACTTTTTTATTCATCCACTCCAGTTCTAATACATTTTTTTAACTTCTAGTGGATGACACTTGATAATACAGTTTTTCAAATATTAATTCAGTAATTAAATTTAATTAATTAATTTTAGTTTTAGATTTAAGTTGCATGTATCTAATAATAGATGGCGCCAGATGAAGAGAAAATTTCAACTTTATTTGTACCTGCAATATAGTGAAAAAGTAGGAATTGACTTACAAAAAAATTTTTTTTTTATATTACGTGTTCAGTATTAGTCATTATATATGTATTTACCACATGTCATACATACAGCACGGAACATAGCAATTGAGAAAGACTTATAACTTACCACTGAGGGTTTTTTTTTTTGGAACAAAATCCAATGTCTTCGTCTTGGATCTCACATTTTCTCCAGTTCCGTCAATCCACACGTACGTGCATTGTACCTTATCTTGAGGTTGGGGTAAAGTCAAATACTTCTTCAGTGTCAACTTACAAGGTTAGCAGGGTCCAAACCGGCCATGTCTTCTTGCTTTCTTCTGCAAAAGAAAAACAGAGTTCGATATTTAGAATCAAAGTGATTTTTATTTAAGTAGAGCTAATCTATTATTTTGATGGTGGACCGAAATATATCCTTCGAATCTTCTTATTTTTTATCATTTGATTGCACTAGTAAATTAGGTTTTATTAGTGGATTAGTTTGCATGAAAAAAAAAAGTTTAAAACTAAGATAAAGATAAATGTGACTTAAAGGACTAATAAAATCTTCGAGGCCATATGCATAGAGAGAATTTCATAAGGTCAAATAAAATAAAAACATTTCTTTTTAAAGAAAAAAAAAAAGTTTTTTAATTGAAATTAGAAGTTTACCAAAGAGATTATTTGTAGCTTATAAAAGTAATCACAGCTCAAATACATGTAAATAAAAAAGAAGATAAACAATGTCGGTTGTCAATATATTATTATTATTATTATTATTAAACATTGTAAAATATATAAAGTTTTTACTTCAGTATATCATTTTAATGTTTAAGAAATGTAATTACTGGCACAATTGTATGGATTTGATGCAAATTATTGGATGGATTGGATGTTTGGATGAATGTTGGATGTGGATGGATGTTGGATTGCTAAATTTGAGGTTTAAACTCAAACTATAAAGAAAATTGTACAAAATGGAAGTTTATTTACAGAAAGAAAGTTTAATCAAAGAAAATAACTTTCCTTATAAATTTTCAATAAAATAAATTAATTGGAACCCAATATTAACTTTAAATTTTAAGATGCCAACTAGACAAAAAAAAGCACCAATTGGAAGTTAACTTTTCAATAACTACAACTTAAAGGACGAAATATTCATTAAATATTTTATTTTTTATACGATAATAAATTTACATTTTCCCTGCAAAATCCAATTAATTTATATTTTTTGGAATATGAAATTCTAAAATATTTTAAACATTCAGTTTAAAAATACACGAAAATTAACTTTCAACATCACTAATTTCCAGTACTTTAAGGTTGCAGATCAAAAAATATATATATATTTTTTTTTTTTTCATAATTCTAGGTAAAAGACATTAAAACTCAAAAAGTGTTTACTCGTCAGTTATTAAATTTCCTCAAATTAAAGTATTTAGATTGAAAATAATTAACTAAGACACAAGTTAAATTACTATCATTAACAGTTTCTGCTCATAATTCAGAAATCACAAGAAATATGATAATTATACACATCTTTCACATTTAAGAAAATAATGACAACACAAGTGAAATGAAAGCAGCAAGATATACAACACACTTGATACATTAAACTTGCTACGTTCAATTTCCAATCTTTAATGATGAATTTTCTATTCTTTCATATATTTGTTTATTATATATTGTACACAATGTTCGAAAACGGAATTGTAAGGTCCGTGTGTTGTAAACTCTCACAACTGTTCACACCTCGCAACAACACGTAACTTATTGGTCTTGTTTTCTTTCACCGCAAATAAATGGTGAATTTGTAGTTTGCCAAGAACCCTTTCAGATGTAACAATGTCAAGTTTACAATTGTTACAAGCCAACTAGGTGTGATACAAATACAAAGCAAACTATGGAGCCCTAGAGTTTTTTGATGAATTGTACCACTGTTCTAAAATGTCAATTGGGTATAGTTTATTTCTAATTTCTCAAGAAATATATACAATAGAATATGGGTATAAATAGATAAATGCAGAAAGCATAAACAATGGTTGCCACTTCAAACTTCAAAATATCTGAGTTTAGCTCGTTTGAATATTTATTTGTTCTTTACTTATCTGATTTATGAAATTGAATGCTTTTAAGAATACGCTTTAGTTCGTGGATATTTGGTTTGGTTTGTCACTCTACTTGTCAAATTCACCCAAAATATAATAGCCATTTTATAACTAAAAATTTATTAAACACAACTATACAATAGAATGGAGTCTGATGGCCGAGTGACTTGAGTTCTGCCGCTCGGTGCCACAGGTTTTGATTCGAGTCCCGGATGCCATGGTTATTTGTAATGCTTCGAATCCACTTTTAAACTGTGGGTCCCTGTCTTATACGATTATTACGCGTAGGGCTGACAACCCTACTCCCTAAGAAGAACATCTGTCTTGATATCTGCCAGTGGAAGCCAGCCTTAGCTCACCATGGGGCTGTTATGGTAATTAAGAAGATATGATAGAATATTACATTAAAACTATTCATTATACGGCATTGTGGGATGTTTCTATGATTATTTCTATGTTAATCGGAAAATAGCTAAAAATTCTGAAGCCCTCTGAAGTTAGAGAGGCTTTTTTTTTTTTCCAATCGTTTTTCTTATAAGTCAGTTAAATAATTTTACTTTCATCAAAATTTTTTTTTAATTGAAATTACTAATGAAGATACAAAACCCATTGACTATAAAAGCTCCTTTTTAAAAAAAAAAAGTTGTTCTTTTGGTTCATTCTTCCAATGTGCCAGGTTTTTACACGGCTACTATTAGAAAGATTATTTCTCTATACTCTTTCTGTTACATATGCTTGACATTCTTTTTATTAAAAACAATGCTGCCAACTTACAGATAAGAGGAGAAAAAGTTCGAAAATTTCAGAAGCATTCAATGTTTTCATTTGACAGACCGTCCTAAAATACAAACGCGCTGTCTAACAGAGAGATGGATAACTTAGTTAATTACAGCCCTTTGAAATTTTTCCTCACTTGTATCAAGTGAGTTTTCAGAAAAGTTTAATTAACACGCTACTATTTCTAGGAATTAATTCGGAAATTTAATTAGTTTGCCCAATGTGATACCATCTTTAAATGTCAGTTTTAGAAAGTACCACTGAATAAATGGTAAAATACTAATTAATTCTTTTCAATTAGGAACCTTTGTGGCATGGGTAGTTAAAAATAGAACGAACGAAAACGCGGGCTTTAGAAACAGTCTGGTTTTTTATTTATTTTTTTTTTCGCTTGCAATTAGCTGCGTAGATGGTGGCTTTCTTTAGTGACCTTTGTTTTTCGCGCTCATACCAACTGCATCCGGTTTCTTTAAAATTAAGTCTGTCCGCTTTTTGTTATCTAGTTTCAATTTAGAGGAAGTGGCTTCAATTTCGGATATTGCAAAACCCAAAAAGATGTCAGGCAGTTATCAATGTTTAACACCATTTAAAATGAATACAACTAGTAACAGTGGACGCCTTGCAAATCTATATCACTACTTACTATACGTAGTAAAACATCAAATGGAAAAAGTTTGAATATAAAGCATCTTACATTTGAATTTAGTTCATATAAACTACTAGACACATAGTAGTACATATAAACTACTAGACACATAGTAGTACATATAAACTACTAGACACATAGTAGCAAATAGTAGTACATATATAAACTACTAGACACATAGTAGTACCTATAAACTACTAGACACATAGTAGTACATATAAACTACTAGACACATAGTAGTACATATAAACTACTAGACACATAGTACATATAAACTACTAGACACATAGTAGTACATATAAACTACTAGACACATAGTAGTACATATAAACTACTAGACACATAGTAGTACATATAAACTACTAGACACATAGTAGTACATATAAACTACTAGACACATAGTAGTACATATAAACTACTAGACACATAGTAGTACATATAAACTACTAGACACATACTAGTACATATAAACTACTAGACACATAGTAGTACATATAAACTACTAGACACATAGTAGTACATATAAACTACTAGACACATAGTAGTACATATAAACTACTAGACACATAGTAGTACATATAAACTACTAGACACATAGTAGTACATATAAACTACTAGATAAGTTTAAAGTTACACTACTATAACATATGTTATAAGTTACACCACTAGACACATATAAACTACTACATAAGTTTACATCACTTTTAAATTTATTATTGTGAATAAAGAGTAAAAAAAAAAAAAAAAAAATCGATTATTATACCGAAATTGATGGAATTTAGTATATATTTAATATTTTCATTAGTTTGGATAATTATATTTTTTAGACTTAATTTTTTTTCCTTTTATGAGTTCTTTTTTGGCTTCAAATAAAATCATTAACATTCAATTTAAAAAGTGGAAATTTATAATAAATCAGATTAAAGTGCATATATAGCTTATTAAATTTAATTTACTTGAAATGTGACAATGAATAAATCATTCATGCTATTCCAATTCTAATATGTCTTATATTCTGCCAGATTGGTTTAATGACTTAACTTAAAAAAAAATTAAAGGTAAAATTAAAATAACATTTATTAGTGGCTTAGCTCAAGTTGTAGTACAAGATACACATCATTGTGGAGATGGATTTGTTCACACTTCAAAGGCAATAATAATTTAAAAATATCTTTAAGTATTTGGCCTTTTAATTTAATTTTTAATAATTAATTAAAATTGAAAATTACTTACTGAAATATGATGTAAATATGTCACCATTATACAGATCATAAAGCAATATATGTGTGTTTTTAAATAATGCAAATTCGACACATTAAATTAAAAAAATTTCTATGAAGAAAATAAATTGAAACGTTTTCTTTCTTTTTTTTTTTTTTTTTTTTTTTAAAATCTGAATTTTATTGAAATCGATTGACTAAAGGAGTGAAAAAATTGTACAATAGCAACAAAAAGAAAAGATGTCAAGGCATAGTAAAATAATCTCAAAAAAATGTCAGAAAAGCGGTAGTAAAATAATTTCCGTGTACTACTGAATATTAATATTCCCTGGCCATTCAAATGGTGCGATGGAAATCTGGTTGGACAACTCATGTGGGTGTTACGTTGAAACGGAACTAGATATGGCTAGACATCACTCTATTGTGGCCTTGAGAAGACAGACGGGAGAAATAATTTATCACAGCAAGACATGTCATTGAGTGGAAGTCTATTCAGATTTTTTATTATGACTAGCAATATATCTCAAAAAGGTTTCTTACAATCAATTTCACATAGCTTAAAACCCAGCATGATTCCGTTTATGGCGCTTTATGCATTGAATACGGTGTATTAATTTTATGGAGCGTTAAATTAATTTACATCTGGTTATTATTTAAAGCACTGACCACGATCGTGCTGCTTTTCCAGCAAGTCCACTTTATATTATATATACATATATCTATAAGTAGTTTATTATCTTGATGATATAGACGCAATTGTTGCTAAATAATGCATTAAGCCAATTTAAAAGCAACAAATATTGGTGAACAAATATTTTTAGGCATGGATATAAAGAAACGTTAATAAATAAAAGTAATTTGACTAATCGCTTTTCCGTTTGGTTGCTGCAAAAATTGAACCAAATACAAAAACACTTAAAGAATTTGATACATATTGCATTCGCTTATTTGCTTTTATTAGAGAGTTTTCTTTCGCTTCACTTTAAAAATACGGTATTTTTTTTCTCCCTAGCGCATGCTCATAGTAGGGAAAACATTACAGATACGCATGCGCAATGTTTCTTATGAGCATGCGCGCTAGGGAGAAAAAAATACCGTATTTTTAAAGTGCGGTATGCAAAAACTCTATTATCTATTTAAGAAAGTGTGTGTGCATGCGCGTGTGTATATGCGTATGTTAGATAATTTTCACTTCATTATATTATTTAAATTAATAAGGAAAGAAAATTTCAAACATATTTTTCAAATTCTAACAATACAAAACAAATATTTTTATCTGTCCATGGTATGGTTATTAGAATAATGTGTCAACCGCAATTAATTTAAAAAAAAAATAAAAAAAAAACACGTTTATTTTATACAGTTTTTAATTATTTCGAATTATTAGTTTTAATTTATTCTGAAACTGATAGAAACAAAGCGGAAATAAATTTCTTGAAAAGGCATAATTGAATTAGACAAATTCTTACATAAAAAAAAAAACTGGTCAAAAGTCAGTAAATCTATAGAAATATTTATTACTAACCATGGAGATATTTATTTAAATGGTTTGAAATTTGTAAAACAGATAAAAAATTAACTCTTTGCGTTTCAAAATCGAATACATGTTTTAAAAACGTTCTAAACGATTTAACATGGATAGTACTTGACCTTCATTACTTAAATTACGTAACAAAGTTCAAGATACTGATAAAATTATGCAAAGAAAATTATTTAAAAGCAATAATTTCCCCTTCCTTTTTAAATGAAACAGTTTCAACTTTCTTCTCTCTGACACTGATGCATGATTGACACGAATAAAAAAAACTAAGTTAAATTTAAAGTACTTCTGTCATTAGCAGTGTATTACAACTCGCCTTGAGTCAGACGTCATAACAGATCAATTAGGAAACTTAAGTTGTAAAGGTGCATCGAATATCTGCATATTTATTTTCTCTTATCTGATAGCACACAATTAAAATACACAGAAAAGTCTGCGGGCAGCAATCTTCAATGGGCATCGATAGTTTGGTATCCATTACAAAAATAACCAACGTCTGAGTTTTTTTTAAATTTATTTAATGCAATTAGTTTTAGTCTAATAAACTTTTAACCATTCATTCTTTTATCTTTATGCTTCTAGCTTTTTTAGCATTTAATGGTTTTAAAAAAAAATTGAAAGTGTGGGAGTGAAGTCAAAATTTTGTCGCTGAAGTCTTATTTTTATTCAAAATTTGCAGACATGCGGGTTTATTTATTTATTTTTTTACCTCAGTGTTAATATATACAGGGCGATTGTAATTAAAGTACCGCTTTCAAAATTCTGTAAAACGAACCACTCGTCACAATGATGAACTGACGATACTTGAAAAGGGAAACGGTACGGCATCAAAAAAAAGTTCCAAAATGTATTAATAGATGGCTCTGTAAGCGGCATAAAGAAAGGGAATTCGGCTGCCAGTGATATTTTGAATCGAAATTACAACGTATTTGGCATGAGCTGCATATTAAACTAATTGTAGTGTTCAATATGCTTGATTGTTTCGGTTTTTGACAGTCATCTGTTGAATGACTTCCAAGTCATTCAACACTTGTGACACTGTTAGTGGAAAGCCCATCCACCACTGCAAGGTTATACCAAACTGGATGGGAAAAATCGGTGGAACTTTTTTAATGCATACTTTCCCCTTTCTTCAAGTATCTTCAGTCCAAATTTGAATTCATTGTGATGAGTGGTTCTTTTTTTAACAGCATTTTGAAAGTGGGACTTTAATTATAATCACCCTGTATATATATATATATATATATATATATATATATATATATATATATATATATATATATATATATAATATATATATATAATATATATATATATATATTATATATATATAATATATACAGGGTGATTATAATAAGTATATATATATATATATATAATATATATATATATATATGTGTGTGTGTGTGTGTTTACACTAATGCAGCTGGTAAGCACTTAGACAATTGTCTCCGATGCCTTAAGGCAAGTACTGCACCGACGTTACAATAAAATAATATAAACATCATTATAACAGATTATCAATTGATTTTTATTGATGTCGCATAAAAACTTCTTTATGGGTACAGGGCTATCTTAACAACACACTGAGTCCTAGGCAATACCTTTATATATTTTTAATGTTAAAATTAAAAATTTATTTATGATCTCTATTACATACTGTATATAACTACAATGTAGTATTTCTTTCTAATGCAGCTGGAACACACTCAGACAATTGTCTTCGATGCCTTAAGACAAATGCTGCACTGACGTAACTCATTTAGCAATACCCAGGAGGTGACTGTAGCTTGAAGATAAGCTACAATATCTCCACAATTCCCAACAATACATCCACACAACGCTCTATGATCATATTACCTACAGTTTAGAAAAAGTGGATTCCGTACCACCATAAACATCCATGGCACCGCCGGGACTCGAACACGAAACCTGTGGCACCGAGCGCCAGACACTCTGCTACTCAGGCACCATATGTACCATACCATATGTATGTACCATACCATACCATATGTATATATATTATATTATTATTATTTATTAATGAATTGTAACTATAGAAGGTGGTAAATCTTGAAGAGAGAAATTGGTTTAAAAATGCAATTGTTTGTGCATATATACACTCAAGAGCCAAAACATTATGGCAACCCCTATATTTGCAATGAACTCGCCTGGATGACGTGGAAGGCACGTGATCAGGTGGAAGTGGTATTTAACTGGTATTAAGTGGTGGTATTAATCCATGCCAAGGCGGGTTGAAGCTGTGTTGCGCACCGTGGCCAACTCGTTATTGACAGGTATAATGTTTTGGCTCTTGAGTGTGTATATATATATATATATACTCTTTATGAATCTCAGCTTATCGTGCATTAATATTTTTAACGCATATTTCATCAACGAAATTTGATTGTGTAGTGTTACTTGACGTTCAAATAACTTTCATAAGAGTAACTGATCATTAAACACACCAAATTTAGAAAATGAAACACTATTCCGTCTACTTTCTGAAAGCCCGACGCAGAACACGTGACTTGCTATTGGCCAATCGTTAGTCAGCAAAATGCGTAATTTGAACACGTAGCGAACGAGTGTTTATTTTAAAATAAAAGTTCTTGAAATGAAATAGTCTGGTAACGAATTGAATTTGTGTTAATGATACTTGTACTTTCACCGATTTTCTTACCACCCATTTTTTGTGGTCATCGCAAAGCTCATACCAGTACAACGTCATGTGCATACACATACATAACATATTATAGTTAAACTCTAAGGGAATGTAACAATTTATCAGATATTTAGTTTTCTACTGTAAAAAATAATCAAATATTTTAGTCGTCATAAAAGTAAAACTAGTTATCTATTTCAAAGAATTATTTTTTCATCTAATGCATAAATAATCAGAAAGTTTTGAAATAATGTATGTTTTCTAATAAATATTTAATTTTGTAAAAAATTGTGCTGGCATAATTATGTTTTAAGAGGAATCAGGAATTTAAATAAAATGAGTAGTTTTTTTTTTATTATTCAATTAATCAATAATTAAAGTTTTTATAATAATTAAGGTTTGTGTTCATCAATAAAATTCATAATTTTTTTTATTTACTTAAAATTATTTAAGTTTTATTTGTGGAAAATCGTCTCCTAATTTTATTTTAAAATATATATGGCGATAATTAAACACTTTAAACAGCTATAACAAATAATTAAACAGCACATTTTTCTGTATAATATGTAATACAAGTATAATCTTTAGTAAAGTAAATATTCTTTTTAATTTCGATTTGATTAAGTGCTGTGCATATTTCTTATTAATGATGCACTAAATGTAAAAAAAAAAAAATGCAATTTGAAGATATCAGAATAATTTGCATTTATCATTTTATTTTCAATACTTCATGTATTTCTTTATGTATTTTCTGCAACATCAGTAGCACAATAATCTCTTGTTATATCAGATACAAAGATACAAAAGAAAATTATATTCCAGATACAAAGAAAAAGAATGATATACTAAATGACAACTTAATCTAGATTTTAATATTTGTTACATTTTTCACAACAGTAATTGGGATATATAAGATGAACATGAAAGCAAAATATAAAGTTTAATTATCAGAATTACACATGCATCTAATAGCTAATAATCCTACTAATAGAAACTCGTTTATTTCGATTTGATTTTCCATTAACAAGTAAATTTAAGGAAGGTTCTTTTTGTTGGGCTTTCGAATATATGTTGGATGAAATTCCCAACTTTAAATCGAAAGGCCGATTACTTTCTCAAACGCAATTTTTTTTAAATTTTATTAATATGATCTTGAAGTGTATATTTTACTATAAGAAATCGTTAGTTAATCAATGTTTAGATGAAGCTATTATGATTAACAGATTAATAAGTTTAGGGTGTGTTTGACAGTATGTATTCTTTAAAGTGCAGAATTGGGAGGATCTTAGATATCAATTGCTTAGGAGCAATCGTATTAAAGAATAATGGAGGAACGCATTATTAACCTAATGGCCAAATCGAAAATTAACCAATATGATTAACCAAATGACCAAATCGAAAATTAACCAAATGGCTATCATTAACCAAATGACCAAATCGAAAATTAACTAAATGGCTACGATTAATCAAATGGCCAAATAGAAAATTAACCAATGGCTATGGTTAACCAAATGGCCAAATAGAAAATTAACCAATGGCTATGGTTAACCAAATGGCCAAATAGAAAATTAACCAAATGACCAAATCGAAAATTTACAAATGACTATGATTAACCTAATGGCCAAAATCGAAAATTACTCAAAATTTATTATGGCTGTCGTTGAAACTTTCTGATTTCCATGTGAAATTTTTTAAAAAATAGTACACGAAACGAATTGCAATAGGGAATATGTAACATTAGGGTACCGCCTAAAATGTCGCATTTTACCACTGTCTCCATAAATCATGAATTTTTTAAGCATATTTATTTCAGAGATGGGGAAATACGCAATTTTGAAAAAGATGGATGTATTTTTGGAAAGTTGAATGTTTTGATGAATATTTGAATACATGAATATTTTGGGATAGTTACATGAAATTTTCTGAATGGATAAATTCTAAATTTCGGAGCATGATCACTATTGTGAATTACTTCGTGTGCTGTCCATTAATTTCGACTTATGTTAATATTAAAACAAAAACTCTGTGTGCCATTTTCTTGCTAAACAAAGACGGCGAAATAAGTAAAGTGCAGTAATATATTTCGCAGTAGTAAATTAGAATTGCTAAATTAATCATTCGTTAAGTTGCTTTTATGATTTTTGAAAAGAAAAAGAAATAATTTTCAATTTCATAATGCAATTATCATTATAGATAAAGAAAAAAAAAGCGATAACAAAAATTAAAAAAAAAGAAAATCTTAAGTTTTAAAACGAGGTTAAAAAGAATCTTGGAGCCAAAAATAAAAACTTCCTTTTGCGGAAACTGTGTCAAAAAAGAAAAGAAAAAGAAAAAAAAGATACAACTGGCGCATGTGCAACGATACGACGCTGAATAAAATCGATTCGAAACAATAACTGAAGTTGCAAGTTCGAATTTTAAAAGAAAAGCGCAAATGGTATGCTTGGAAGCAGAGGTGATTGTGAGTAACACCGAAATTCTCGGAACCGGTAGCATCAACTTTTCGGAATTATAAGGAAATTTCGGAGTACAATCATCCTTGTGATTGGGAATGAGGACAACCAATCTTCAAATCACGATTGGTTGTTTATAACTAATCTGTCTAAAATTTAAAATACGTGAATGATATAACAAGGATATTAAATATTAGTTTAAAAATGTATAGTTTTTCAGTATGTCAATTAGGAAACAAGATTGCTAACAAAATAACACTAAAATTCTCAGAACCTGTAGTATCAACTTTTAAGAATTATAGCGATATGTTTCTTATATCTGCCTACAGAAATCATACGAACTTTTAAACATATTTATTTCAAAAGATGAAACATTCAATATATTTGAAAATGATAGGTATATTTCTTTAATATGTAAAATGAAATTTTCAAAATTGAAGAGCATGCAATTTTCGGTTTTCAGACTATCGTCCTAATTTTTCGAATTTTATAAAATGACGTACAATGGACGTAAAATTTAACTCAAATTACTAATTCTGTTTTTGTTAAATGACCATCGAGCATTTGATATGCTCGATGTTTGAAAAACAACAATTACTTTTACATTAAATGAAAGTTAAATACGAGAAATTTCTAAAAAGTAGTATAATCTCATTTTAAGCTGAATTTCTGATCCAGAATTCATTTTTTTTCCCTCTTGCAATTCAATGTGCAATCACTGAATTCGAAGTAACGAAAAATTGGGGAATTTGAAATGACCAAAAATTATCAGATATTGCTATAAACTTAGGGTGAATTGAAAGAAGAAGATCCAAAGATTTTTAAACAACCTATTTACGTCAGATATGGGGTTTTAACATGTGAAGGGTCAAAATTTCGTTATTTTTCGAAGAATTATCTTATGTTTTGGCAAGCACTGATTGGACGTTTTGTTAAATCCTTACTACATATATTATCATTAGAAATAAAATTGAACAAATGATCTAATGCAACAAACAAACCATAACATATTAATAAACTAATTTAACTAGATCTTAATCTGCCATAATTTTGTGTGCGAGTATGAGTATAGTGGTAAACCTTCAGTTCTACCTAGTATACCTAAAACCTAAGTATATTAGATAAGATATAAGCATACTAGGTACAATACAAGTGCCTAGTATACTATGTGCAAATATATATACAAGTATACTATGCAAGTGTGTGTATATCTGTAAATATACCTAGAACAACCCACAAACATGCAATAAAAGGATTTTCAAGAATAATTACCATGAATTTGCATGTTTGTACGAGATAGAACCCAGAAACTCTCACCAGGCAGCAGGAATGTCGATGCGAGGCACTTTAACACTATCATTATCGAATCTACTCGTTTCTGAAAGCTGACTTCAACGATGGATCAAACCTTAGCCATCTTTTGCATGCAGGCTATGCAGAGCAGGAGTCGACTTGATTTAGTTTGTCGTTCTGCGGTCATTTTTGCCCACATTGGACTAATTAGACTGGGATTCGAATCACTAACAAACATCCATGTCACCGCCAGCCGATTCGAACCTGAAGCCTGTGGTACAAAAGGCCAGTTGGCCATCAGGCAGCCACCGTAAAAATGAATTAACTGGACGCAATGATTAATGTTTTAAGTATCTTAATTTAACACTAACATTATACTTATCATAGACCTATAATTAATAAGCTTTGCTTAAATGAAAAAACTTATCTACGTGTAATTTGTGTTTTTTTTTTTTTTTTTTAAACTTTTCTGGTTTTTTTTTAGTTTTGTTTTTAGTCTATTAAAAGTATTTTGTTTCTAATGCAGCTGCCTTACACAGTTGTCTTTGATACCTTAAGGCAAGCGCTGCACCGACGTTACTCACTTAGCACTACCCAGCAGGTACATGTAGCTTGAAAATAAGCTACGGATACGGAGTAGTAAATACCCCCGTAAAGCTCTACGATCATCTTAGAGCGGTACCTAAGGATTAAAGTGGATTCCTAACCACTACAAACATGAATGGCACCGCCGGGACTCGAACCCGCAACCTGTGGTACCGAGCGCCAGAGCGCTAGCCACTCGGGCCCCATCTATTAAAAGTATATTTAATAATTTTTTTTTTTTCAATGTCTTAAGATTCACTGACGTATGCATGATATTAATCAATCAATAATTGTATAATATTGCAAACTATTAAATAGTCCAGTACTTGACCTTTTATACGTCCTATCAAATAACTGAGAAATCTAGTTTTATTTCCTTGTAATATTTGCGTTTCTTCAAGACTTAATGAAAAAGGATGCGGGACATTAATATAAATCTCAATTAATGTTTAGACGCGAAATACGACCCTCATATGCACAAGCAAACAGGCATAAACGAAACACGTGTCGGAGACTTTCGTAATTTTGTCCATTAGTCATGAGTTTCTCTTACTCAACTTTAGAAAAATAATGCATTTTCATTTTAAAAATGATAGCATTACGCTAGAGAAAATATTTCACACAAAATACAAATTACGAAATACAATATGTTAGACGAATTTGAATGCATAAGTGTAGAGTAACTGTATGAGCTTTGAATTAGAAAAAAATAGTATGATAGAATGAGCTGAACGACTAATGATTAAGGGAAACAATTAAAGTAAAAAAGGAGGATAAAAGAAAAAGATTTCAGAATTTCAGGGGAGAACAGTTTTCAGTGGCTTCAATTATGACTGGATTCAACAAACAATAGATCGAATACAATTTTTTTTGCAAAGATTTAATTATTCAAAAATTATTTTTAAAAATAAAATTTTCTTATTAATCTAAGAATAATTTCTACATTTTCTTTTACCCTTGAAAATCTCGAGCAAGATGTATTCAAGGATGGCTTGGTTTGGTTTGCCTCTCTACGGTCATCTTATGCACACTTTAGGCTAAACAGACCGGGACCTACAGTTTAAAATGGATTCCGAACCACTACAAACACCCATTGCACCGCCGTGACTCGAACCCCGGAACCTGTGGTATCAAGCGCCAGAGCGCTAACCACTTGGCCATCAGGCCCCCGTATTCAAGGATGAGTCAGTTTCATTGTCAACCACACGATTTGTAAGCGAGTGCAAGAAATGTTTCAAAACAAGCACAAGAATAAAAATGTTGCCACTACGTTATTATGCGTTCATTTTTACATGATACAAAACCTACTGCCCTATCTCTGCCTTCTATCAATGTGACACTACTGTGACTATGTAAAAATCGGAAAAGTTTTGAGATTCATGAATTTGAATAATTATCAGATATAAGGTCTTATATTTATTTAAACCAAAAGCAAATTCGGAGGAATCATAACTATTATACAGAACTATTGCAAGTGAGAACTATTAAAAATGAGATACAATGATCACAATTTTCAAACCTTCTTTATATCAAATTGTACGAAAATAATAATATAATAACAAATAATATAAAATAAAGAAATCAGTATCGAAATATGCTATAAATTAATGCTAATTTTTGCACATTAGAAATGAAGAAAATGATTTTCAAATTGCTAATATTTTTGCACATACGAGCAAGCTATTAAATTCTGCTGATAGTATCAGTGTGTCAATTCGTAGCACAAAAGTTTATCTAGGCACGTACATTTTTCGAAACATGACTCATAAGTAGCCCAATCTATAACTCTATTCTTAGTATTTATGAGTAACTCATAAAGCAATTGTCAAGCTCGATTGCGGATGATTTAATAGATGCGGATAAAGAAAGGAAGGGAAAAATTCTTACAATACATTAAGTGGATTTTTGATATGAATCTTCAATTGAGAAGATGTACTGAATGCAAGTAAATGCAATATACAAATTTAACGTTAGTGCAATATACAAATTTAACGTTAGCGCAATATCAAATTTAACGTTAGCGCAATATCCAATTTTAATGTTCACACAATAACTCATCCAATTTTAATGTTCACACAATATCCAATTTTAATGTTCACACAATATCCAATTTTAATGTTCACACACAATATCAATTTTAATGTTCACACAATATCCAATTTTAATGTTCATATTCATACACTATACACAAAATAATGAGCAGTGTTTTTCCCCTTTTCATGTGCCTTCCGTATAATTATATTCCATTATTTTAGAAATTTTTGAGTGAATTAAAGAAAAAATATTAATCTTAACAACATCCATTTTTAATACACTTTGTTATTAACAATATATTGCTTTTAAAAACGAGAAGATTAGGGAGCGATTGCGACAGTCTCGCATCGATAATTAAATTGCCCAGTTGAAAATTCTAGGTTTCCCTCATATGACACAATAATGCAGCGAGTAACTTTGAAATCACTACATTCGGCCCCCACCCTTCCTGGAGATTTTGTTTGGTTTATCGCTCTACGGTCATTTTGTGGACACTTTACGTTAATTAGACCAGGACCTACAGTTTAACGTGGATTCCGAGCCACTAAAGAAACATCCATGCCACTGTCAGGATTCGAACCTGAAGTCTGTGGTACCAACGGCCAGATATCTAGCTAATTGGCCATCAGGACGCCCATTCCTTGAAATAGTAATAAAAACGTTGAGAGAGCAAATGGCTCCTGAAATTAGAAATAATCAAGTAAAAAAAAAAATAATAATCATTTTGTAACTCACTTTAATTACAATTCCCAAGGTAAATGAAGAATATTTCCTAATTCTTATATCAATATTTTTATTTATTTATTGCATGTTCATGATGCATGATTTGGGATTGAATTTTTAAATTACAAATTTTGCTAAGTCACAAAATTTGATTTTTGTATTAAAATTTTTTTATATAAATTTACAATATTCATCTATTTGAATCCATATAGCAACAAGAAAAATTGCGTTAGCACGTGCAACGAATTTGGATACCTAAGCAATTTAAATAAAGCAGCTTGTATCCGCAAACAAAATAATTATGCAATGAAATTTTTTTGCTTACTTCTCATGGTAAATTATCTCAGGCCGTACATTTTTTATTAATTTTTTTTCTTAGCAATTACCGTTAAAGTAAAATATTCCATCTGTGTCCCACTTGATCTTTTTTTTTTTAATGCTCGTCGCGAGAATTTCTTTCCTTTAAATGCATTTTAAGGAAGCTAAAATATTTAAGACACTTTATTAGATTGTATTAAAACCAACCAGGCCTAATTAATTAAGGTTTGAATTCGCAAATAGCAGGTATTGCAGTCACTTCTTTCAGAAATAGATTGGTTTCTCGCCCTAGGGTCATTTTTTTGTTCACACTTTAGGTTAATTAGACCGGGACCTACAGTTTAACGTGGATTCCGAACCACTAACTAACAACCTTGCCACCGCCACGATTCGAACCTGAAGTCTGCGGTACCAAAGGCCAGAGCGCTCTTTCGGAAATAAGAAGACTCGGCAACAACTATTGTTCCACAACGGTAGCCAGATTGCATGGTTCAAGTGTCATCGTTTTCTTCCCGCATATCCGGGCAGCCTGATGGCCAATTGCCTAGCACTCTGCCTTTTGGTATCACAGGCTTCAAGTTCGAATCCTTGCATTAGCATTGATGTTTGTGAGTGTTTCGGAATCCACGAAACTGTAGGAACCGGTCTAATTAGCCTAAAGTGTGCGCAAAATGACCTTACAGCAACAAACCAAACAAATCCAGCTGTTCTAACGCAACTGGCAATACAAACAGTTCATCTTTATGCCATAAGCAAGGGCTGCACCACTGTTACTCGCTTAGCACCACCAAGGGGCACATGTAGCTTGAAGACAGGTTAAGGACTCGAGTAACACTACCCCACAACGCTCTACGATCCTATTAGACCGGGACATACGGTTCAAAGTGGATTCGAACCAGTACCAAACATCTATGGCACCACCGAGACTCGAACCCGAAACCTGTGGTATCAAAGGCCAGAGCGCTAGCCAATTGGCCACCAGGCCGCCCTGATGTGCTGAAGAAAATCAGGAAATCTTGTATCATGCAATCTGTTAACCGATGTGAACAATAGCTATTGCCGAGTCTTCTTATTTCCGAAAGAAGTGACTGCAACACCAGCCGGGTCTCGAACCCGAAACCTGTGGTACCGAATGCAAGAGCGCTAGTCACTTGGCCATCAGGCCCCACCAAACGAATCCTATCCGGATATCCGAGTTAGACAACTATTAATATTTTTTTAATTGAAAATTAGCCACATGTGGAGTTTTACTCGTTAGCTAAGTTAATATTGGAAACTATTGCAAGCCAATGAGGACTGGATGACCAGACGTTTCAGAAAACTGGTGAGAGAATTTTAAATCAGTATTCAATATCTTTTATGCAAATCAATGGCCTGATGGCCAATTGGCTAGCGCTCTGGCCTTTAGTATCCCAGGCTTCAGGTTCAATCCTGGCGGTGGCATGAATGTTTGTGAGTGAATCGGAATCCACTTCAAACTGCAGGTCAAGATCTGTTTAGTCCTCGTGTGCAAAAGATGACCGTAGAAAGAAACCAAACTAATTTATGCAAATCAATTCAATTACAGATATCATCAATAAATTGGGTCAGTTTTTGACAGAATAAGCAAGGATTTCTATGGGTCAATCATTAAAAACATTCTTTATTAAACTTTTTTTCGGCATAAATTTAAACGTAAAGCTGTATATACATTCGTAGCGAGCAAGCAATTAAAAGCCTTCTGAAGCGTGCAAGAAAAACTGGCGTCGTTATTCAAGGGCGGAGTTATTAATGTTGGCGCCGTTAGGCGGGTAAACCTAATGCATATTACATTAGGAAACTAATTACTCCGTGACTGCACCGCCACTTGTAGAGCTGAAAACGACAAGTAGCATTTTTAATTAAAAAGTAGTTTCAGGTTTTTGTAGGCAACTACCTATTAAAAAGCAATCAAGGTGCTCTTTGACACTTGACTACCAGAAAATAGATTTAATTCTGATAATTTATAACATTTTGCTCTATTTAAACGTGGAAATAGTAATTTAGTCATCGTGTAGATTAATACATTATTATTACAAAGTATTATTTATGCCTAATTTAATTTCTATGATTATTTATTGTAATATTGTAATTTATAAAAATGTTTTTGTGTGCAAATATGTGTGTTAATAAATCTTCCATAAAAATAAACTACCGCTTGTCATATGCGTTTTAAATTACATTTCTTATAATAATTTACATAAATTAAAATTCAACTTTTTTATACTTTTTTAAAATTATAAATTATACTCAAAAATTATACTTTTTTTTTTTTTACTTTTTTTGTTATATTACTATCAATCATTCAAATGAATTAATTCTAAGAGATTTAAATATGCGATTAAGATTTCGTTGAAATTTAGTCGCATCATTTTTATAGAAATATTTAATTACCCAGTTTTTAAATATTAATTCTCCTAAATATTTACTTTGAAAATAATAAATAAAAAAAATAAAAATAAAGCTTTCAATCCAATACATTTACAACCAATTCAAAAATAAAATAAAGTATATAATTATAATTCATGATTTATACGAAATCTTTTAGTTGCAATGATAAGGTAAAAAGAAAGAAAAAAAAATGTAAAGAAAAAATAAAATATTTCACAATAAAGAATTTTTACAAAATTATACTTTTAAATCATTTCCTTATAAAAATATGCAATTCAACTTTATAAATCGTTAAATTAACAGCAATTCGATTTTTAAAAACAGAACTTTTTTTTTTTTTTTTTTTTTACAATTTTAAATTTTTAACGAAATTATTTCTTCCTAATTTTAACCTAATTTACCATTATCTCTAACAATATAAAATTTAATATTACATTAATTGAATTATGTATATTTTCAAGATGAAAAGCATGTCTCAAACAAATTTCAGTAGCGTTAAAAAAGAATGTTAATATAATAATAAATAATAGTAAAAGGTAATTTCATGTAATTACAAATTATACGAAACTCTTAATTATATAAGCTATTTAAACTTCCTTTGCATATTATAAAAAAAAATCTCTAATAATAGATCATGATTAGTAGATGACAAATTTATAAATATTAAATCTATTCTTCGGTCTTATCTGTTGAAACATAGCATTTTTTTTTTTTTAAATTAGGTATGTAAAAAATTTTTGTTCAATTATTATTGTTTCAATAATTTTTTTGACCAAATGCGTTTTAGAATGATTATAAAAAACTTAAATATGATATAATAATTAAATTATCAATTTCAAAAATGAAATATGATTTGAATTTCACTAAAAAAGTTATTTTAAATATTTAATTCATTTGCATTTTAATTGCTTTATTAAATAAATTCTTCCTATACTGCTAAAAAACAAATCAGTTTTAACTATAACAAAATTTAATATTACTTTGATAAAAACAAAACAAATACTAAAATCTAATCTTCTGTATTTTTCTGTTTGAATCGTAGCATCTTTTCAAAATAGGTATGACAAAAAATTTTTGTTCAATTATTATTATGTCCATAATTTTTTATCAAATACATTTTGAGCGATTATAAAAACTGAAACACGATTTAATCAATTAAATAATTCATTTCAAAAATGTAATTTGATTTAAATGTCAATTGAAAACTGATTCCAAATATTTAATTTATTGCATTTTGAATTGCTTGATTAAATAAATTTTTCGTACACTGCTAAAAACAAATAAGTTTTAACTATAACAAAAATTCTAATATTACTTAGATAAACAAAACGTGAATATATTAAAGATAACAAATGCCAATGCTCGTATAAACGAGTGGTGTGTGGGTTTCAGAGCTTACATAAACATTAAACTATACGAAATGCATGTTCACAAGTAGTCAAAATGTGATTATAAAAAAAGATGACAAAATTTATAAAAACAAATACTAGATCTATTTATCCTTCTGTCTTACTTGTTTGAAATATAGCATTTTTTCAGATAATGACAAAATTTTTTGTTCAATAATTTTTTTTATCGAAATACATTTTGAACGATTATAAAAACTTAAAACAGTTTAATAAGTTATTGATTTCTAAAAAATGTAATTTGCTATAAGTCGTATGTAAAAATGTATTTGTTTCATTCCAAATATTTAACGCATTGAATTTTAATTGTTCGATTAACAAAATCATTCGTATACTACTAAAAAAACAAATCAAGTTTAACTATGGCAAAAATCAATATTACTTAGATAAACAAAAACGTGTGTAAATACTATTAGTGTATTAAACATAACAAATGTGTGGGGTCGCCAGGTCGGTTTCCAGCGCTTGCATAACCATTAACTATACTAAATGCATAAATACAAAAGTAGCAAAAATGTGATTATAAAAAAAATGACCAAAAATTTATAAAACTACTCTTACTGTCTTACCTGTTTGAAATATAGCATTTTTATTTGAATAAAAAAAAAAAAATTTTGTGTTTAATTTATTATTGTTTCAATAATTTTATCCAATACATTTTGAATGATTATAAAAACTTAAACACGATTTAATAATTAAATTATTAATTTTGCTAAAAAATGAAATTTTGATTTTAGTTTTATTAAAAAAAACTTATTCCAAATACTCAATTTTTTGCATTTTAAATAAATTCTTCGTAATGCTAAAAATCAGTTTTAACTACGGCAGAATTTGTTTAATATTACTTTGAATTTAATATGAATTTATTTAAGCAAAACGTAAAAATATATTAATCATAATGCATGCTAATGCTTAGGAATCACAGGTGGGTTTTAGCGCTTGCATAAATATTAACTTTATGCATTGCACTGTAAACAGTGGGAAAATGGTTATAAATGAAATCATATCAAATAAATACCCTGAAGTTGTGATGGTATTCTTTATAGCAGCAGTTTCGGCGCGACTAGCGCCAGTAGTGTGCACGGCGGATGGTGGAGATCCCGGCATCGAAGTGCTAGATCAAACACCGTGAAATGATTTGAACAACATCTTGTTGCAGTTAACTCAATCGGAAAATAAGGCTTGAGCGTTTTCATTGAAAGGAATAAGCAAATCTATTCACTAGTAAACAAAGAGTTATTTATAAAATCTAATATTTGAGAGAGAGGGATTTTTCACACCGTCAGCTTGAACGACTAGAAAGCCCCCTATATGAGCCCTCCGTGGCCAGCGGTGATTAGTTCATCACCTGAAAGGGGGCGCTGTACAACAGAAAACGTGTTTTTTGTTATCAATGCGAGGTAAAAGGGGGATCGTTGTTCTTCACGAAAGTTGCAAAATCGTGTTTTTTCAGGGAAAAAGCTTATCGTTATTAGCTGCAAACGACCAGAAAATAATACTTATGGCTGGTGCGTCGTGTGAAATGATCTGAGGAAAACAAATGCTATGTTATTCAAGTTGAACTCACGCAATTGAACACCTGTTGATCTAAGTTCCTCGCATATACATTATTAATCAAATAGAGATAAAAATTTGTAAAAAGTTTTTTAAGAATGTTAAAAATAATGGCATAAAATATTTTTTTAAATAATTTCTGATATTAAAAATGGAATTTATTTTAACTAATATAAACGATACTTTGTGGAACATTAATTTATATTTCATTTTAAATTTCAGTAAATTAAATGAAAATTAATAATTAAAAAATAAAAAGGAATGTGATTCCAGAAGATTATAAAATGCTTTAAACTAACAAAATATTATTTTCAGCTAAAAAAGAAATTATATTTTAGGAAAAATTACGAATATATATTATTTTCCACTTTTTCTTTAATACAAAAATAAATAAGCTCCTTATTATTATGCAAATAGTCTGATGTGACAATAGCTAAAGCAAGCTTCATGTTCTAATTCCAGTAGTGGCATGGATGTTTGATAGTGGTTCGGAATCCAAATGTTAAACTGTAAGTCCCGGTGAAAAGTATGCAAAAAAAAGACCGTACAACGACAAACCAAACCTCATTATATCGCATCTCGAGAAAAATTGATATAATTGATAATATTGATTGATATATATTGATTGATATATATTGGTGGTATATTGATAGTATTGATTGATTGATATATTGATTTGATTGATATAGAGATATCAATCAATATACCATTGATTGATATGATTGATTGATATATCAGCACATGACGATATATTGATAATATTGATTGATATGACAATATTGATTGATTGATATATTGATAATATTGATTGATTGATACATATTGATTGATATATTGATAATATTGATTATGATATATTGATTGATATATTGATGATTATATTTTTAAATTTTTAAATTTATATATATATTTTTTATTTTTAATTTATTATTTATTTTATATATTTTTTAATTTGATTCGAAACATGAGTTGTTTCACGGTTCATTTTTTTTCAGCTCTGCACTTTTCGCTCCCATAGTCACATTACACCGGGACCTACGGTTTAAAATGAACCACTACAACCACCATGGCACAGCCGGGAACTCGAACCCGAAATCTCTGGTATAGAGCTCTAGTAACTCAGCATCAAGCCCCCGAATCAATATTACAGACTTGACGTATTCGTTAAGCTAAATTTTTTATAATTTAATAACTAACGTTTATTAACGCACGTTTGATCAACTTATTTTTATTTTTAATTATAATTTATTATTTATTTATTATTTTTTGTTTTTTCTATCTGTAAAATAAATGTGTGTGAAAGGAGCCTGATGGAAAAGTGGTAAGCTCTTCCTGGTGCCACAGATTTCGGGTTTCGAGTCCCCGCGGTGGATGCTTGGGTAATCGTTTAAAAAATCCAGTTTAAACCATAGGTCTCAGTCTAATGGCACTGTGGGAAGCTGGGTGGGTGTAGTGCTGAGAATAACAATACCCAGTAAAAAAAAAAAAGAAAAACATATCCTGTCTAGAAATCTTCCAATAAGTCGATCACTGTTTTACCTATGTCTACTATTTCTGTTTATATCTGCTGTCGCCCACATTTTTTATTAGCTTTTTGGGCTAGGATACAGGTAAAGATTATCAATTTTTCATATATTTAGCTTTACAAATTTTCAATCACTAAAGGCATCAAATCAAATGCATATCAATATTTCTCTTGTCTCCTCTTTTTCCTCTTTAACAAGATCAGATTCATTCATCAACATTGGAAGCACGAGATTGAATGGCCGAGTGGCTGGGCGCTCTGGCGCTCGGTACCACTAGCCCGGCGGTGCCATGGGTGTTTGTAGTGGTTCGAATCCACTTTAAGCCGTAGGTCCCGGTCCCATAGGATCATAGAGCTTAGCGGGCGTTGTTTCTCCGCGCCCGGGGCTTACCATCAAGTTGCACGCTCCCCCTGGGTAGTGCCTAGTGAGTAACGTCTGTGCAGCGCTTGCCTTAAGGCATCCAAGACCAAGCTGTTTAAGTGTTTGCCAGCTGCATTAGAAAGCAGGACAAAAACAATTGGAAGCACTGGCAGGTTCCTATTTTTCGAAAATGTTCTGCAACACTGAATCTTTCGATTCTTTTGAGGCATTGTCTTCAAAATCAGCAGTTTATCCATACAATATTTAATTTAGGGTAGTATTTCTTTGAATTAAATAGCTGCAGCCAACTAATTCTAGCAATGAAGCTTGACTCACGAAGTTCATTGAAAAATTTCCAGCTACTTTTCCTTCAAAAAATTTCACGATATCAAGACACTTTGAGATCTTGCATATTTTACACATATTATCCATGACAAAAGAACCCTTTTCGTATTCTTAAATGACAAACGCTGTGAATATTTTTTTTGCGGTCGTAGATTTTGATGCTTTTAAAGAACAAGGCTCGGCTACTAAAATGTGGCTTATAAACGCATGGTAGGATCGAATGAATTTTTGAGAAAGGTGTTTTCAAAAGATCAATATTAAAAGAGCAAAAGTTCTTTTGGTCAAATACATCAGAAACGTAGTTCAAAGTTTCTTTTTTCTCCCCTCACCGCGTTCGTATTTTTCCCAGTGACAATATTGACACATTTATTTTCCAAGAAACATTGTATTAAAATAGTTGAATGCTTTTTTATTTCCAAGAAATATTTCTTTCAATGTTGTGTTAGAAACATAGAGTAAGTATATAGAATACTTACTCTGCATATTACTACTCTGTTAGAAACATTGAACACATTTCTTTTCAAGAAACATTGTGTCAAAATAGTTGAACACATTTTATTTCCACAAAAAATGTCTTCTTAATGTTGTATTAGAAACATAGACTTGTTAACATATTTATCTCCCAAGAAAAACTTTCATGTTTAGAAATATAGAATAAGGATAATTATACTCTACATGAACTCTGTTGAAACATTGAACACATTTCTTTTCCAAGAAACATTGTGTCAAAATAGTTGAACACATTTATTTCCAATAAAAATGTCTTCTTAATGTTGTATTAGAACATAGACTTGTTGAACATATTTTATCGCTTAAGAAAAATTTCTCTCGATGTTATGTTAGAAATATAGAATAAGGATAATTACTCTACATATTACTACTCTATGGTTAGAAACATTGAACTCAAAAATGTTTTCAATGTGTTAAAATAGTTGAACACGTAAACACATTTATTTCCAAGAAACACTGTGTCAAAAATAGTTGGTCACGTGAACACATTTATTTTCAAGAAAAATTTTTCACAGTGTTATGTTTGAAGCATAGAGGAAAGATAATTTCAGTATCTAAATTGAATATCTGGATTATTTCAAGGAACATCTGCATATCATTACTTTAAGGTTAGAACAGAGCCAACGGCCATACCATGCTGAATATACCAGTTCTCGTTAGATCACCGAAGTCAAGCATCATTAAGCGCGGTCAGTACTTGGGTGGGTGACCTGGGAACACCGCGTGCCGTTGACATTCACAAATTTGGGACCTGAATGGCCGAGTGTCAGCGCTCTGGTGCTCGGTGCTACAGGTTTCTTCGGGTTCGAATCCCGGCGGTGCCATGGATGTTTGTAGTGGTTCGAATCCACTTTAAGCCGTAGGTCCCGGTATCCTATGACTGTAAGAGCGTCACGGAGCCAAAGTCAGGCTTCTACCTACGGGTGCTCCATCACAACAGAAGCTCTTCCTTCCCCTTCAATCGTGAGTACGTATGGGCTCGTGGGCTTGTGGGCTTGGCCAGCCAAGTGGGATAAGAAACAACAAAACAAGGTTAGAACATTGAACACATTTCTTTTCCAAGAAACATTGTGTCAAAATAGTTGAACACATTTATTTCCAATAAAAAATGTCTACTTAATGTTGTATTAGAAACATAGAATAAGAATCATTATTCTGCATCTTGCTACTCTGTGGTTGCAAACATAGAACGCATTTCATTCCCAAGAAACATTCAGCACAAATTAAGAAAGGAGAAAATAAAAATTTTCCTTTCCTCTTGCAAAGAGGAAAAAACGACAAGGTCATTCAACAAGGTCCCTGGAACTTGAACCATTAAAACAAATAGAGATATCTTGTACCATTACACCATCTACCATCTATAGCAGATCTTCAATGTGTCTTCTAGCCTTTAATTCAACTGATCACATTCTTTTCAAATTTCTGGAAATTATGATAGTCCGAAATAAAAGTACTTGATTTTTAAAATAATTATATAACCGTTAATGAGAAAATAAAACGAATATAACACGTAGTTTATCAACTAAGATTGGCCTTTAGCAGGGGTGGTCTTACAAATGGATGACTCATAACCAGTACTAATTATTAACAAAATTTAGATTAGCAATTTTTATTTTTTTGTTTTTATAAAACATTATTGCATTTTAAGGGAAATTTAATATAAAAAAAAGATGAAAGTATACTTACTGAATTAACAGCTTTTCTTGGATAATTTATTCTACAACTCTAAACACGAAAGCTTCCTTCTTAGTAAAAGTATAAAGGAAAAAAAAAACCCGTGTAAGATATGAAATTTTTTTTTAAACGAAAAATCACAATATAGTCAGCCAATGAAGTGAAAGTTAGTCATTACAATTTTATGATTAGAGCCAATAGTCACTTAATCACCTACATTCTGAATAAGATTTAGATAAGATTTCTTGAGATAAAAAAAAATCACAGTTTTTATTTAATTAAAAATAATTTATAAACATTTGTTTTAACAATTATATTGGCTGTGTATTAAATAAAAAGTCATGGATTCATTTAAAAATTTGGACCCCAAGAATTATAGTTTTACAGTTTATAAGAAATACAAATACAAACACACATATACATGCAAATCACTTGATTTAAATGTAGCCTTTATTTTGGTTCAAAGATAATAAACTATCAATCAACTAGAACTATCTACTATGAACTAGAGTAATCAACTATCAACATGCATGACTTTTTAGACTAAACTGCAGGTTAGTGACTCAATGAAATTCCAAAATGTAGGGTCTGAATACCAGTGGCTAGCGCTTTGGCGGTCGGTACCACAGGTTTCAGGTTCGAGTACCGGCGGTGCCATGGATGTTTGTAGTGCCCGGCTGTTAAGCCTTCGTGAGATAGAAGATGACCGTAGAGCGACAAACCAAGCCATCTAAAATGTATTCCCCCCCCCTTTTAAAAGGGTGCACAAATCTCAGTTCTTGGTCCAGTTGTAATGCTTGCGAACAGCCTGTGGGGGAACTCAGTTGTCAATCCATTGGGAATTTTCGTTTAAGACACTGCTTTCAGAAAAAAAGAGAATTGCAATTAGAATACTCCCTAATTATAGCTTAATTAGCTCTAGCTTTTAACTTCGTAAATTTTTCTTTTACATTTTCATAACTAATTCTACTGGGCCTGATTGACCGAGTGGCTGGCGCTCTGGCGCTCGGTACCATAGGCTTCGGGTTCAAGTCCCGGCGGTGCCACGGATGTGTAGTGGTTCGGAATCACTTTAAACCGTAGGTCCCGGCCCTAATAGAATCGTAGAGCGTTGCGGGGGCATTGTTACTCCGTGTCTGTGGCTTATCTTCTAGTTACACGCGCCCCCCTGGGCAATGCAAAGTGAGTAACGTCTGTAGCGCTTTCCTTGGCATCCAAGACCAAGCTGTCTAAGTGTTTGCCAGCTGCATTAGAACAAAAAAAAATAATAGTAATACAACTAAACTTTTTTGCACTATTTTTTTATACGTTGATGCGGAAGTGGAAGTTTTCGAGCTTATTTTTGCCCCACAGGTACTCCGCCAATGGTACGTCCATCGATCATTACCCCCTCCCCTAGAAGGAAGTGATAGGGTTTATATATATATATATATAAGACACGCAAATGTGAACCAATTACTCCTTATCAATCTGGAAGATGACTCTTTTCATCACCCATAGGTGGATTGTTCATGATCTATTTATATGTATATCTTCTTCTTTAATGGTGCAACAACTGCATGGTGGGCCAAAGCCGTCTGCCTCACTGACAGATTCCAAAACATGAGATGTTTTTTTTTTTTTTGGGTTGACAGCCCAACGGCCAGCAGTCATATCAGACTCTGTCCTACGGTTTAAAAGATTCCGCTAACTGACCACTACAAACATCCATGGCACCGTCGGATTCGAACCCGATACCTGTGGCCTAAGGAGTGTAGAAATGAACTCATAACCTGTGACTACTTCATATGATTAATCGTTACCCTTAACACTTCGTTTCATAAACCCCTTCTTATTTTTCGCTTGCGATATAAATCAAAACATTTACAATGATATATTTTACTTTCAAAACAAAAATGTTACTAAAATAAAATAAACTCGACTTCAACCATCTGCTAAACTCATTTGGCTTCCGACTATACTTTTTGCGGTAGCCTCCGGGCTTGCTACATCCACAAACCCGCACGTACATACATACATACATTTTTTTTTATTCTAATACAGCTGGCAAACACTTAGGTCTTGGATGCCTTAAAGGAGCTGCCCTGCAAGACAGTTTTTAAATCTGGAACAAATATAGTGTAATTTTTTTTTCTTCTAGTTGCAGCTGTTGACCGCTCACTTTCACTTTGCATTACCCAGGGGGCGCGTGCAACTTGAAGATAAGCCACGGACGCGGAATAACAATGCCCTCGCAACGCTCTACGATCCTATTAGACCGGACCTACAGTTTAAAGTGGATTCGGAACCACTACAAACATCCATGGCACCGCCGGGGACTCTAACCCGAAACCTGTGGTACCGAGCGCCAGAGCGCTAACCACTCGGCCATTCAGGCCCTACACACACATACATATGCATACATATACAGTCCAGTCACATTAATGTGACCACCTGTTAAAGCCAAAATATACACTCTTGTATATATTGTCTTTAAGTGAGTGTGGAATTAGGTGGCATTTAAGTGGTATTAAGTGGAATGTTTTATATACACCCACTGCGATGTGCTGCCACCTGCCTTTTTGTGATTGGTTATTTCGTTGACGTCGAAAGTAGGTGGTGGTCACATGTGACTGGACTGTGTATAAAGGATATAATATTTCTCTACAATCGGTAGATTAATTTTTATTTATTGGTTTATTTATTTATTTTGGCAATTTTTCCATATTAACGAAGTATTTCCTTAAAAACAGATTTCATACTTTTTAGATTTATATCAATATTAGTGTAAGTTAATTATTTAAAAAAATTTGCAAAATTATTATGATTTTCACTACAAATATGATTATCAATCACTGTATTCTTAATTAACCTATAAGTAAAAATCCCGCATGTCTAGAGTTCGTATATTATCTTGCTGATTACATTCGTAAATACCGCATGAGAATAATTATTTACTCTGTCGAAATCGTTTTATTTATACTTCTTCACACTGTGGGAATTAGAAAATTTGTTTCTATATCTTTAACTTCGTTCACGTTCACGTGTATTTGATAACAGTTAAATTACCAGAGTTTTCTATGGTACTATGTTATGCCACAAATAGTTTTGTCTTTTTTATCTTTTAATGTAACTTCATTATTAATTTAACACTAATTTCTCAAATAGAAAAAGTTTATCTGTAAATATTTAAAATATTCGATATTTTGCCTAGTAGAGAAAGAAGCCAAAGGACTTAACTTTTAGCTTTTAAAATTTATTATGAATTCTGATTTAAATAAATTAATTCTGACATAAAGCTTTTCGTGTTAATAAAACTTTGTTATTATCTTTCTGGTTGTTGGTAAGCGAAAAGATTTTCTGAATTATTAAAAATTAACTGTGGTCATTATTTGAGTTTTCTTTTTAGATTAATTTGTAGAAAATTTATTTAATGGCAAAAAACGTTCAATTGAGCATTTTGTGCTATCTATAATATCAGAAAATTATAGAAAATTTGGAAAGATGCATTTTTATATATTTCTTAATTTGTATCTAAATAACATCGTATATAAACTGCAAAAACTAAAAAAAATTTAATAAAAATAGCAAAGAGTCTTATCTGACTCTTGATAACACTAGGCACCCAGAATATTTCTATTTCCCAAATGATAAGTTTTATTCTATGATAAAGCTTGCATTTGAGCATTCCTGTAATATATATATATATTACAGGAATGATATCTTGAGGGTACGTATTCCCTAATAAAGCTATCTTCAAGATATTGTGTATGGCTTTTGCTGATTTCCCGCATTATTTATTTTTCATCCAGTGTTTGTATATTGTATATTTTCTTCTTTTTGATTGATTCTCCAGTGCTTTTAAGTATTAGTAAATGTAGATACATGATTCTCAATTTCGTTACTGCAGTTAATGCACACTTTGATTTTGTATCAATTTATTTGATCTTCTTCCCACCTAAATTTTACATCTTTCTATTTTGATAAGATGGGTGCTTGTAATTTTTTTTTTTTAATAAATGTTATTTTATTAAATTATAATTCACTACGTAATACTAAGCTATAAAACGCTTGTTCGTGCTTTTTCTATTTTGTATTACTCCATTTCTTAATCAATTTTGTCATATATATATATACATATATATTCATTCATCATTGGCGCAACAACCCCATGGGTCAAGGCCGTCTGCCTATTTCGAAAAAGGAGATGTTTTCTTTTAAGAGACAGCTCTACGTCCAACAGTCATATTAGAGCGGGACGTGCTGTTTAAAGTGCATTCCGAATACTCCTACAAACATGCATGGCACGCTCGGGACTCGAACACGAAACCTGGGGCACCGAGCGCCAGGTGCTAGTTACTCGGTCATCAGGCTCTGACACACACAAACACGTTCATGTGTACAAACTTCAACAGTTTCGTGACAATGCCTGTCCAACATGTTGTTCATAAGATGCTGTTATTGTGTTCACGTGATCCGATTGGCATTTATCGCAATGTATATTGAATTACGTGATTAAGTACTAGAAATTGCTTTGAGGATTATGTTTACAGTCTAAACTTGTGAATCATGAAAGAAAAAAAAATTAGAACCGTTATAAATAATCAGGTGATTGATTATCATCTTGTTTAGATTCCTAGTCTAATCTGCAGTGCCTGCAGTGTTCATTAAAGACGCATTTTAATTAAAGTAATCATTAATCAATTAATATTGATTAATGCTATGCAAGGCAATATTACTGTTTAACTAATGCTAATATTGTTCCGGCATTAATGAGTACCACGTGTGGGGGGTTAATAATTCTTTTTTTTCAATTCCTTCTATTAGCTCACACTCTCCCTATATATATCTTGTTCAAATTTTCAATCGTTCATAAAATACTTTTTATTCATCCACTCAAGTTCAAATACATTTTTTTAACTTGTAGTGGATGACACTTCATGTTAATATAGTTTCAAATATTAATTCAGTAATTAAATTTAATGAATTAATTTTAGTTTTTTTTTTTTTTTAGATTTAACTTGCATGTATCTACCAATAGATGGCGCCCGATAAACTTAAAAAAATGAATGAAAATTATTTATAAAGGACTTTCTGCAATAGAGTGAAAAAAAGTAGGAATTGACTTTAAAAATTTTTTTATTACATATTTTATATTATATACTTTTATTTTATTTATTTATTTATTTATTTGTGAGAGAGAGAGAGAGAGACATGGCGCTGGAAATAAGAAAGGTTGATTAACACTCTCATCTCAAGTCATTTTGACAGTACCTTTCAAAACATCATTAATGTTTAAACGATTTCGCTGGGTAAATCATCCTATTTAGTTCGTTTGGTAAACTTATGGAGTTTCGAGCAAAGTCAAGGGTATTTGGGATACGTACTGAGTTTCTTGTTCAATCAAAAGAAAAGCGGGAGAAACACTTGTGGAAACTACGGGAGAATCAGTGGCGTAGCAATAGGCTGGCAAGATGAGCTTCGGCCCGAGCAGAGACGCTATGAGTACGGGAAAGTCTGACATTCATTATTACAAAACGAAGTAAAATTTAATAATTCTGTATTAATAATCTTAAGTTAATAAAGTGATAAATTAAAAAAATGTGTATCAAGATTAAAAATGTATTCATTTGTATGAAAAATATATCGAATCTGGTAGAAATAGTTACACACTGGTAATCCCGATGCTAAGGACTTCCCCATTTGTGTTGTTGTTGCTTATCCCCTTGATTTAGAATCCTAAACCAAGTCCAATAGATCATGCTGCATCAATAGATCGTAAACGTTCCTCCCCTCATTCTACAGCGCGTTGCCCCTCACAGAGGCACCAATACAATCGATGAGATGAGACGGAGTCGCGATGGCCGAACAATGACAAAGGGTAAATGCCTTCTGTCTTCATTGAAGGTCAAACTCTTAGTGTGGCCAGTCCTTAGTCCCAGCTAAAGCCGTTTGAGCAGATCTAGGACAGGAGCACTGCAAGGACATACCAGGATATTTAGCGGCGTGCCATGCATGAATTGGTGGCGACCTCCAAACGGTATTCACTCTGGCTAAAGTCATGGGATTGAACCTCTGAATCTAACAGATTGGCTGAAGAAGCTTTGTCCCCATTTGTAGATCGTGAATAGGTACTTACAAAATAAAAGTGGATATTCACGATGTCATCCATGTGCCACTGGGGCATTTTTTAATTCACTTGTTAGGGAAATTCTCTACTTGAATAGATATTTAAAAATTAAAAGTGAAAATTCTCTGACAAGTCAGTGACTTCCAGAAATCGGGGAAATTTTTTGTTTTGCGGATTCTCCATGCTTCACTATTATCTTACGTTTTGTTTCATTGGATCCGAGATCATACCTGATCTTAGTGGGAGTGAAAAATGAAAAAGGAAGATGGAATTTGAAGAAAAAAATAAGAAGTTACCTAAAAATGAGTCAATACTTTTAAGAGTGAGGAAGAAAAACAAACGAACAGTGGTGCGGAAATGAAGTAATTAGCCGAACCGAAAGTGTTAGTATTGCAGTTCTCGACAACACTGATCTGGAGCGACCACAGCCCTGTACCAGCGATACGCATAATCAAATCCAAAATGAAGTGATTGAGATTGACGTGGAAAAAATTCATTTTCGTCATGCATTACTGATACATTTTCGTCATTCATTTTAAAGTACTAAATGATCAAATAAAATGGTTTGTGATCGAAAATGAATATTGTAAAAAAGGCACCTTTAGGAAGTACTCTGTTAAAAGGAAAACTATGATGATGCTTTTGCATTGAAAGGCCCTCATTCAAAATTTGGCACGGGCCTCAGATGATGCAGTTACGCCACTGGTGCAGGGACTACAGACTAACTGGGCTTCAGCCTAGGGCTTCAAGATCAAGAGGGGCCTACAATTAATTAGAATAGAAAATATGATAATTTTTATTGCATATTTTATTTTCATAGTCAAAGATTTTTATTATTTGAATTTTGTTTCTTTGTAAATGTTGCGTGTGATGTTTGATTAATTATTGTTACAAGTACTATATAGGGTGCTGAGAATAAATGCTTTTTATTTATTATCCGTGCCACATTTTTTTATAAAGATTAGTACCCATCACAACATGTTCCATTTAACATATTGATATATATGATTAGGATATATATGATTAGATAGGGAGGTGAAAGGGCCTCATAAGTGGAATAGCCTAGGGCCTCTTTTTTATCTAAATCCGGCCCTGCACTGGTGAGAATGTCCCAAAGCAAGACACTTGAATGCTATGTTGGTTTAGACCAGTGGTAGTCAACCTGATCCCTAGATCTCACTAATGGAAGTTCAAGCTTTCATGGCGGGAGGTATGAATTTTCTCTCGATACCGTAGCACTTGCTTTTTTAAATTTAATTGACTTTTTAAAAACGTTTAAATTAATTTTTTAAAGTATTTTTAAAAAGATTTCATAGAAGTATTTAAAAACATTTTTATTAAAATTCTTTATTATTTATGTTTTATAATGAGTCGTAAATTAAAATATAATGTGGAATCAAACTTTAGTGCAGCCACTCATAATATGGCTTCACAAAGAAATAAGCTTCCTGAATATTACCGAAAGATCCTTGTTTGTGCCTTACAAAAATTTAGCTAGATATTCAGTATTTAATTTCACAGCAGTTAGAGTAGAGTATGTAAAAAAATTCCATTAGAACTATATATCATCCGTATTAATTTAGATGAATACATAGAGTATGTAAAAAAATCTATCTAGTTATCTCTTTCGCATGTTACAAACCACATGTGTATATCTTTTATACTTTTTTTTTTCCCAAAACAGGTTACGACTTTTTGAATGACCTTGTGCAATAGCTCAAGAAATTGCGCCTTAGACACATCTGGCTTGAACATGTTCGGGTGAAACTGCATTGGCAATTTTGGATCTTTCACGTCTTATGATTTTTGACACAGCTTGTGGGAGGACAAAATTATGGCTCACTTACATAAATTTTTTGCTCTTTCCAAACACAAATGAGAAAAAATGTACTTTAGACTCAAGCCGTAAAAGAATGCAGTCATTCCCAAAACATTTTAAAAAGAAGAATTTTGAAACAGCCGGTTGTATTACTACTTTATTTTAAAAATTAAAGAGATATAAAAATTTCAGTGTGTTTTTTTTAAAGGTTACAACGACTTTAAACTTTTTAAAGTCGTTTCTTAACGACTTTTAAATTTACCCGTAACTCATTTAACGACCATAACCATATTTAACAACTTAACGTCTTTTTTAACGACTTTTTCTAAACGACTTTAAACTTTTAACTCGAGCCTGACTCGTGGCATAGTGGAAACGTGCGGAACTAGCGTAAAAGGACGGATGAGGTTCTAATCCGCTGGCAGCATGCTTGCAGCCATTGCTTTCAAAAACGAGGAGATTCGATGGCGATTGGGACAATGTGTCTCGCATCAATAGTCGGGCAGTCTGATGGGAGTGTTTTAGTATGGGTTTTCTCCCACTCTAAACACAAATGAAGGGCAGTTACCCCTAAAATCCTCCGCGAAGGCACTGCCCTCCCCTTCACCAGTCGGTGGGCAGTTTGTGGTATGCAAGAGGCCCTCCGATGTTCCACTCTCCGCTTTCTAGCTGGTACGGGGTTGCATACCCCCCTAGATTCGGGGGGAGGTTAAGATGTGAAGAAAAGAAAGGAAGTAAACACACGAAAAAAAAAAGGGGGAGGGGAGGCTGTCGTAATAAAAATGGCGTCAGATCGTAAGAATAGCTAATGGGTATCAAATTCTTTGACAAGTATGGAATGGCTACATGTTATTATATGATATTTTATATTGAAGTAGTTTTAAAAAAATAATAGCGACCCATTTCGACCATTCTTTCCATTTAAATTTGGAAATATTTATAAGAAATATTCAGAAATCTTTTATTCATCTTTGATTTACTTACGCAATATTTAAATATCATCTAACGCTAAATTAATATCATTCTATTTAAATGTATTATAACAAATATAAAGGCCTGTTTTTAGTTCCTTTATGGACTTTCTTTCAGTTCCAAACCTGACAAGCGAATAGAGTTGAAAGGAGTTGACAGGAAAGTCCTTCTATTAATTAGAAGAAAAAGAAAGCACACCATATGTCACCAAGTTCTTTTTCCCCTCCAAATTTTGGAGAAAATTATTGGTTAACTACCACTTCATTTGTGTGTCACTTGGGAAGTATCCTGAAAACATCCAATTGGCAGTTCTACTGCTAATGAATTCAACGCGAGATATTTCACACAAGGTCTGTCGAATTTTCTCGTTCTGAAAACAGTACTGCAAATGTTGGTCGTCTATGGATTCACATTGATTACTGTGGGGGACCAAGCCCACCTGTCTACTGGCAGATTTCGAGACAGGAGATGTTTTCTTTCTAAGGGGTAGGGTTATCAACTCAACGCTCTACACTCATATTAGACAGGAACCTACAGTTTAAAATGGATTCCGAACCCTACAAACATCCATGGGACTCCTCGAACTCGAAATCTGGGGCATCGGGCACCAGAGCACTAGTCATTCGATCATCAGATCCCTAAACACAAATACAGATTCAATTTTTTTGTGATAATATATTTTGTTATTCCTTTATTTGTGAAAATTTGACACGATAAATCTGTAAGCCAGAAAGCTACTTTATCGGTTTGATAAGAAGAAGATAATATTGCGAAGTGAACACTTCAAACGCCATCTGTCTGCCATCGCCATCTGTTATTGCTTTCTAAATTGCTATGATCCAACATGGGTGTAGTTTAGCAACCATCTCCTTCAAGGTATATACCTCCTTCAAGATAGCAATAAGGCATATACTTTCTTTAAATACTTCCTTCAAGATAGCCCCAAGCTACATTCCCCTTCAAGATAGCAATAAGGCGTATACTTTCTTCAAAATGGTATATGCCTCCTTCAAGATAGCACCAAGCTACATTCCTCTTTCAAGATAGCACCAAGGTATATACCTCCTTCAAGGTAGCATCAATCTACATACCCTCCTTCAAGGTAGCACCAATATTATGTGCTACATGTCTCCTTATATAAAACAAAATGACCTTGGTCAAATGTTCGATCTTTCAGGGATTATTTTCTTGAGAAGTCTTAAGCATTTCTCATCTAGAGTTTATGGGTTTCAATCCTTATCAATGTTCAGATCGGGATGGCGACTGCTAGAGAGACATCACACTATCACTAATCGCTGGCCTTCTTAGTAAGTAACTTATTTCGGAAGAAGGATTTATCTGGGGAGGCATTTCCAGCGGCGCCATCAAGAGCTGTCTTCCTGCTTAAGCCTCGCAATCAAAGGAGGAAGGTGTGTCAAGTTTTTTGGCAGTGATTAGTTGCACTTTCCTTATGTGGAGCCAGTGTAAGACCTTATCTGATCAAGTATGGTATATATACAGTAGAACCCTCTGTAAGTCGAACTTCAAGGGAGACGCCAAATAATTCGAGTTATAGAGTTTTCGACTTACGGATTTTGTAAGGAAATATTCCACTTGTAGAGCTTTAGATTCTTTTTGACTTATTTTAAGTTAGAGATGTAAAAATAAATACAAATTCAACTTACAGAGGTAATAAACATGTTTATTTGCAACTTAAATTTATATTATGTACTACAATAAAAAATAAAAATAATTCGAAACAACCTTTAAAGGTATCGAGTTGTAAAGGTTGTAAAATCAAACATTGCTAATGTTCGGGATACAGAGGTCCAATTTTTTTTTGTTGTTTCGAGTTACGGAGGGAAAATATATACCAAAAATGGCTTGTGCGGATTGACTAATTATTTCGACATATAGAGGATTGAAATTTCGAGTAATGGAGGTTTTGGGGCTTGAAGGGAAGGGAACAAAAAATTTTTTTTCGAGTTGTGGAGGTTTCCGACTTATCGATGTTCTACTTAAAGAGGTTCTACTGTATATAGCCTAGTTTCAAGTTATATAAAATTGAATTAAGCATTATTCCTTTTCCTTTAGCATTATTCCTTTTCCAGTCCTTTTCTTTGGTTATTTATCCATAACTGCCTATGTAGGGGGAAAAAGCCCTTCAATAATGTAAAATTACTATCGCGTCAGATAGCAACAGTTTGGGATTATTAATAAACTTTGAGTACGACAAACCCATCATTACACCAAATAATTGCAGTTTGGGAAGGGTTTGGTATATTAATAAAACTTGTCAGAAAACTAAATAGATTTCTACAATTTTTAATTAATCTATGAAAAGTAATTACATATATATATATATATATATATATATACAGGTTTATCAACATTTTGTAGTTATTTCAAAGCATTTTTCAGTGTCCAATGCTATCAATCGATCTTCTCTTCTTCATTGGCGCAGCCATCCCCCCTGGTGGGCCAAGGTCGTCTGTCCACTGGCAGATTTCGAGACATACGATGTTTACTTTTATGGGGAAGGGTTGTCAGCCCTACATCCAACACTCTACAGTCATATTAGATCGGGACCTACGGTTTTAAAGTGGATTCCGAACCACTACAAAAAATTCATGGCCCCACACGCCAGAGCGCTAGTCACTCAGCCATCAGGTCTCTAACCAAACAATGGTTTTTTAAAATTTCAATAATTGAGCTATAGCTTTTCAAAAAATACTTGATGTGGTTATCATGGTGGGTTCTATATTAAGGGCAGCTTAAAACCCGGCAATTGAAGCGAATAGAAATTTTCTATGCTTCCGCCTGAGTAAGCAAGATAAATCTGTAATTTGTCATGTCTTCAGTTGGGTCGGGGAAGATAATTTAAATCTTCAAGTACTCTTGGAGGTATTCAGCCTAAGTTACAAGGGGCCAAGCACCAATGTTAAGATTCCTGGCATCTTTGCGAAGGGAACAACGTGATTTTGTGATTTAATAGACTAAATCTTTCCATGGTGTATAAAAAAAAACCGTCCCGGAAGTTTAAAACAAAGCAGATATTTTTTAGATTATATATTAATATCGATTAAACTTATTCCATTGATAATTATCAATTTGAAATTGTTTATTACATTAAAAAAATCATTGTATTTAAAACTATAAGGCAATATTAATTTTAATACAATCAAATATCAGCATAAGGGTCAGATTCAAAACCTTTCCTGAGAAATGTAGACTTGTCATGTTATTTGTTTATATATATATATTTATATTTATAATTTAAAAGTAAACCATCCTGCAAGACTTCCATTTCAGAAATTAGATCAAGCAATCATTTTTCGGAGAGAAGTCCCTGCTAACATAAAATCGAATTTATTTTCTTTGCGGTTAAACGGAAACAATTTCCTCCATGAGAAATTTAAATGTAATGTATTATCATAAATTTCATTTTCAATGCGGAAAAACGATATATTTTTGGTTTCTTGGCGTGGAAAACGACAGTCTGATAATGTCTATTTTCGAATACTATTGCTTTATTCTCGTTAGAAATTGCAAAATAACGGGCAATAAATTTCGAGTGATTTTTACTTCAATAAGTAATGCGAGCTTACTTTGGCAAGATAAAAAAAAAACAGTAGTTATAAAAAAAATATACTTTAAATTAGGAAGAAGAATTCACCTTAAAAAAGAGTTTTTATAATATCAGAAAAAGAAATTGCAGTAAGAAAGAAAAAGAAGCATATATGCGAAAATTTTTTTTCAATCTAAAATACCTATTTTTACGAATTGCTCAAAATCAGCGGGAGGGATGGTTTCCATTAATTTCTCTCATTTACCATATACGACTTATATTATACTATAAAAAATTCATTTATTATGTGGCATTGTATTCTTATGAACAACAAGTTTTTTAGGCAAGCGTGTGTTGCAATCGGGTCGCTATTCATGATAAACTTTAAAACAATCATGTTATATGAACTTACGTAGTATGATTATATATTCCATATAAGATTATTTTGAAGATTTTTATGATTGTTTTTGATCCTATTAATTATCCCTATTAATAGACCAATAACTCCCTGACCGAACTAACGTTCATTAATATTTCCATTAAACTCAAGAAAAAAAAACTAATAGAGGATTTTTATAAAACTAAAAAAAGTAAATCTGTTAAAAAATCATTTCAAAAGATTTTATTACTTCCTTAACGATTTATGGACACTAGAACACTATTTTAATGCGAGTTTTTCTAGGAAACCCTATTCAAATATTTTCTACTTTAAAAATAAACGATGAACGAATTTTTCTTAACTTCGTTATAATTTGCGAGACAAAAAAAAAATTCAAGTTAAAATTTTTAATTTACGACTTAAACAAAAAATTTTAAAAATCAAAGAATTAATAAATTTACCACCACAGACCCTTTCCAGTCTTATTTATTTTCCTTTCGACTTTCAGCACCCTACATTTGATGAAATTCCTTTTTAAAACCATTTTCCATAAGCGTTACCACCACTTAGTGATAATCAGAAATTCTTTCCCGTTGCCAATATCGGCATACAAAGACATAACACCCGATTGGGTGGGAAAGTGTTCTGCTATAATTTAAATTGTAAAGGCACGTCAAATTTTAGAAAAATATCAGGGATGCAAGGATGAAAAGAATTCTGATTATACTGTCACCGATGATATTAGAATTGTTGATGACTTGAACCTTATAGATATTCTTACTAAAGGAACAAAATTCAAACTAAATATTAAAGCTCTTTATCAAAAGGAATTGAACAACACAGATACATTCTGTATGAAAACGTCAGTTTATTCTTCCACTCACTTTGAATTTTTTTCATTAAGTGGGAAACGGAACAAATAAAGATTCCGTTGCCTATGATAAATTAAAATTCAGTTTTGAAAAGAAAGGACTCGTTGCATATAATTTCCGGTAACCAAAAGAAAATCAATAAGAGGAATAAAACAGCAGGTTAAATAGACCATAACACTTTATTTCAACAGTTGAACGATGGTTAGAAAATATGAAGTACAACTAGGTTTGAAATAAAAGTGAATAAAAATAATCATCATCGAAAAGAAAAAAAAATGGGGTACCCCATACCTTACAGAGTTACGAGACTTTTCGTAGAAATTGAAGTATCGTTGTTGCATAATAATATGCATCTTTTCTGACATATCAGATATCCAAGAGTAAGGAAAACTTTGGGGCCTGATGGTACAGAGCTCGGTGCCATCGAAACCTCTTGGCACCGAATCCCGCCGGTCCCATAGGTGTTTGCAATGGTTCGAACCACTCTAACCAGTAGCCTCGGTCTAATATGTGGCAGGTGACTGTATAACGTAGGGCTGCTCTGCCTTTACCCCGAAAAAAGAAAAAACATCTCTTGTTTCGAAAATCAACCATTAGGCAGACGCCCAATAAGCGGGGCTGTTGCACCGATGAAGATTTGTTTAGTTTGTTCTGTCTTTTGTCATTTTGTGCACGCTTTGGGCAAAAAAAAAAGACAATGGATCTACAGTTTAACGTGGATTCTGACCATTAACAATCATCCATGCCACCGTCAGATTCGAACCTTGAGTCCATGGTACCAAAGGTCAGAGAGCTAGCACATTGGCCACCAGGCCCTGAGCTAATGAAGTAAAAATTCTTATCCGAATCATGTCATCTACCTTCTATAGTTATACTTCTTTAATAAGAATAAAAAATATTCAAGACAAATTTATTATTACATTCATTCATAAATCCTCTAATAACTATTTCGTAAAAAGCTACCTTACTTCAATTTTCTAAATAAAAAAACTCAAATATTATTCTAAATACAAACCTATTAAACTAATAATGGGAAGTAAAACAATCGTTGTTTTTTTTTTTTAACAAATTCTTTTCTTCAAATCAGTAACCATACAAATCAAGCTTTATGGATAACAATATTATTCCGAATTTTTTTCAATGCTCCATTAGCTTATCGTGATATCACTACACAAATGGATAAACCAGGCGAGATATTTTTAATTTTAACACCATTTCTAAAGCCATTGCAACAGACTCATGCGCATGTATAATCAATGATTCATTCGTGGATTATTAAAGGATACACACATATACAATATATATGCTCCTGTTTATTGGATACCGAGACGCTTTACATGCATTGTCACAATCACCATCTAGACACCTCGTTTTGACAGAAGTCACTACTACGGATTCCCAGTGAATACGTATCTGAACACACTTACACATTAGCTGCACATTACCACTGAGCAAGAAGCGAATGAATCAAGCGAAAAAATTATATTAATTTTTATTTTATTCAGTTTTCATTATTTATTACGAGAAATGTGCCGGTACTTACGTATTAACGATACCTTGGCAACAGACTTGGCGGTTTTTTAAGTGGCGCCAATCTAACAGCTGCAGATTTGCTGAGTTTTGATGCCATTTTGTAGTGCTACGAAAAATGCGTATTTGGGATTTGCCAAGAAACAGAACAAGATGCAATTTTATTTTTTAATAGCGAAATATTTTTACCAAAATAACGAAAATGTCCCAATTCCCATGACATGAAACTTTATTTTGGTGATCGTTAGTTTTGGAAATGCAATTTCAGTCAGTGTGCTTAGCGTGTGGGACATAGAAAAGACAACAGGTTTGAGGGAAGCAGAATTCCATTTTGTACAGCTTTGAGATTCATTTTAAGTGTAGATTGGCGCCACTTAAAACCCGCCAAATCTGTAGCTGCGGTTGGCGTGTGCTGCTCTTTATTGGCGCAACTGTCACCAAGGTATCGTTAATACGTAAGTACCAATGCGCCATATAGATCTGTCATTAATTTATAATAATCAATAATAAATAATAATGAATAATAATTATTAATAATCATTTGAAGCTTTATATACTATTTTTATAATGTAACGAGATTATAATTTATAAACCCTTATAAATTATAACGAGACAGGAGATGAAAATATAAAGATTAAATGAAAGAAAATTAAATAAACAGTGAGATGTATTATATGTCATAATTTTTTTTTTTATTTTGTTTATTGCCAATTTTAAAAATTAACCTAAAGCTTAAAAAAAAAAATTGGCAAAACATACAAAACAAAAGAAATACAAAATTTCTTATGTTGACAGAGATATTATTTGTTATCGCAACTCAATAATAAATTATAAAAATTTTCAAAACGTTTGAAATTTATAAATTGCTGGTTTATCATAGTTTTAAAACGTGAGGATATTAAAAATAATATACAATTTTAAAATTAAGTTTTTTTATTTTCCAACAGATGGCAGCACAAAGCATTGAGATTCAAGTCTTAACTCAATTACGCAGGGATGAACAGATGTATAATTTCATAAGAATATTAACTGAGAATAATTTATTTATGCTATTACAACTCCATTGGCATTTAATACGTTAATCAAAATTGTTAAAATTGTATATTCAAAATTTCATTATTTCAAATTTTATTTAAGTTTAGGATAGGGTAGAGGCTTGAAAATATTTTCAAATCCCTTATATATTTATACTATCAATTTATTATTTTTTTCAAAAAATGTGGATATAAATGGTTTTTATATCTCTAAGATATATCATTTCCGCTCCTTTTTCCTCTATATAATAAAATTGAATTTAAAAATTAAAATTCTCCAAAAATTCATAATAATAATTAATTTTAATTTTATTCGAAAAGGTTATATTTGTACAAGAATTTATTTATTAAAAATTAATAGTTTTTTTTTTATCCTTAAAATAATAAAAAAATATTTACTATTACTAATTTTTATTGTAAAACAAACTTTTCTCTACAATTTAATTTATTTAGCAATTACCTTGTAAGAATTTTCAAGGGCTTAGTAATAATTGTGCAAACAATGCACATCACAATATATTTTACATAATATAAATAAGTAAATATAAATTACAACATAATATCTAAAAAATAAATAAATAATATTATAATTTTGCGTAATAAAACTTAACTTAAAACTGATTTAAAATTGAAAGAAGTGATTTAGAACTTTTTTAAGTTTAGTATTTTCCAACAGATGGCAGCACAAAGCATATTAGATTTATAAAGTCTAACTTAATAAAGCAGGGATGAACCGGATGATGAACTGAGGATAATTTATTTTTGTTAGCTGTAACTCATGAGCATTTTGTTACGTTAATCAAACATTTTATTGAAACATTTTTTTAATGACTGAAAATAAAAAGCTTCACATTATTTTCATTCGACATGAAGACATAATTTTTAAAATAACACAGATTTATAAATGAGTACTATATTCAGTAGTACTATTTATAAATTTGTACTTTTTTGTAAATTAGTACTTCGTGCTAATTTTTAAAATTAAATAATTGTAAATATTTAAGAAATAATTGCTTCAGCTCGTAGATATTATACGTTTTGTACATAATCAGTAGAAGGCAGCACGTAAACAGAAAATGATTAGAACTTATAGAATCGTATGCATAATAAATGTTATCTTAATAATAATATTTACACAACTTAAAAATTCCTTTTTTCTCTTAAATGAAAAATATTCCAGTACGCCAATTGTCAAAAATGAGGCACTTTTATATTCGAATGTTGATTTATTTAGATTGCACTTTGAACATTTTAAAAACATGTTTTTATGAAATAAAAATTGTAGACTTATTTTCAGTTTATTTCTGATTTTAGTTCCCTTTCGTTTTGAAATGCAATCTCGATTTATTTGTAGTTAATTTCATATTCATCGATCCCTCACATCAACATCAATTTTTCAATGAGTGCTAATTTTAAAAATAAAGGAAATTGATCTTTTTTTTTTAAGAATTTCAAATTTTTATTTTTGCATAAAAACTAAAAATAAATCTATAGAATAAATAGTGTTGTTGTCTTTTAAAAATACACAAAAGTTAACTCTTCTTCTATTTTGGAAAGAGAGGGTTTCATACTGTTTTTAAATATATTACCAAACATTTTTGTGTCTAATCCTCAATGTCTTGTGCTGGACGGACACCTCATGAGTAATCCATTCATGGAAGGTTTGATTTGGCTTGTCACTCTAAGGTCATTTTTTTTTTGTACCTATTGGGCTACTCCAGACCGGGGACCTACAGTTTAACGTGGATTCCGAACCACTAACAAACATCCATGTCAACGCCAGGATTCGAACCTGAAGCCTGTTGCTAATAAAGGCAAATTGGCTATCACGCCGCAATCATGGATGGGGGAGGCGGATTCTGTTGTGATGGAGCACTGAAAGTGGAAGTCTGACTTGGCTTCGTGTATTGGAAGCAGGAGATCAATGTCTTCCGTTAAGACTTTTAGGGATAACTACCACGCATGTGTGGGCATTATATGAGAGAAAACCTGGAAAACTCCCACCAAGTAGTCTGACTAACAGCGCAAGATACTGAACATCACAAACGCCATTGAGATACCTCGTTTTTTAAACAGTGTCTACCAAAGCCGCCAGCAGATGGAACCTCAGCCTTAATGGTCACCAGTGGTTACTGAGCCACGAATCGGGCACCAAACATTTCAAATATTATTAAAAACATTCAAGATTGTGACTGTGTGCACAAAATTGACATAATCTGTTGTCTTATTTTAAGTACATCTAGGTTTTAATTACTGTACAAAAATTTAGTTAATTTTTACTAGAATAATCTTATAATAAAATTCGTAATTCAATTAAACAAACTGAACTGAACAACTGAAGAAAACTGAATAACTTATTTTTTATGAATAACTATTTCGGCGTTAAAAAATATATTTATGAACATTTCTTTTAAAGCACCTAAGTATGTCATGCAGATGTACAAATAATTTAATATTCTATCTTGAATTGTAAAAGAATTTAATATTTTAGAGGACTTCTAAATAAAAAAATATTATTTTTATTACGCATTAAATTTTGCCTATAAAAGCTTGATGTATCGTTATACCAAATTGTTTCCCTCTCATTAAATCTATTGTTGTTTATTCTAATGCAGTTGTCAATACAGAGACAGTTAACCTATGTCATAAACAAAGGGCTGCTCACTGTATACTCATTTGGCCCAGGGGCCACGGGTAGCATGAAGAGAGCTACGGACGCGAGTAACCCTACTCCCACAATGCTCTTACGATCCTATTCGACCGGTACCTACTGCTTAAAGTGGATTCCAAACCACTACAAACATCCACGGCAATCATCAAGACTCGAACCCTGTGACACGGAGTGCCAGAGATAGCCATTCGGCCATCAGGACTTCCATTAAATCTATTAATTATGCGAATTTGGTTTGTCACTCTACGGCAATTTTTTACACACTTAAGACTAATTGAAACCGGGACATACAGTTCAGCATTAGTTTCGAACCACTAACAAACACCATGCCCTCATCAGATTCGAACCTGAAACCTGTTGCACCAAGAGCGGTTAGCCAATTGGCCATTAGTCAGAAAATGAAGGATCGCGAAATGCATGGTAACTAGAATGACAGGAATCTGCGAAGATTGGAAACAGCTTTTAGAAAATGTATTTTTATGTATGATTGGTATGTTTAGCCATCGTAATTTTACACTAACTATTTACCACATCATCTAATCAAATCGACTTATGCATTTATTAAAATTATGCCTTTATCACTCTTATTTTAATTCGTGATATTCTGGCTACGAGGAAATGGCAGAATAGGGAAACATGTTTCGACTTAAATAAGAAAATTAAACACCTTAATATTAAAAATCATTTTATTTATTAGTTCGCAAATTTGAACTTGGTTTCACTTTCAATTTTACTTCCGCAAATTTTAATGAGAAAGAAAAAGATGAAGGATCATTGCAAAAATTAGAATTTAGACGAACCTAAAGGAGATAAATGCTGATCATATTATGCAATATGATTGCAATCGATCATTTTCCATATTTTTACGAAACTTACTTATTTACAAAGACAAACCTATTTACAAAAACGTTATCTAAAATAAAAAAAAATGGTTATATCTGGGAAGTGATATGTAAACAATAATTGCATACGAATATGACTATTATCAGCAAAACACAACACTTCAGTGACATTTGAATTTTTGTATTTGGTATTTCTTAAACAGAAATCTTTCCATATTAAAAAGTAATAATAATAGTAAGATAAAAATGGAAAGAAATAGATAATTTCGCTAGAAAATTTTCGTTTTTATATTGATATGTAATTTTTATTGATATAGTATTTGCAAATAGTACATTTTTTGAGTACAAATAATTTTACATACAATATATTTATATATATATATACGCATATTACATACATATATATACATTTCTTATTCAGTATTCATTATCTGCCTTTTTATGTAAATAGATTGAGAAGTTAACAACTTATGAAGAAATATATTTCTTCATAGGGAGGATATTCAACTTGGTATTAATTTCCTTATCTAAGAAGGATAAAATTGTGTATTTGACAACTTGAAATAGGAGTACTCCTCTCATTGATTATATCTTTGTTTTTTTTCTGTCGTTCTTCAAACTATATGATAAGTTTTCTTTATTCCACGTTACTGATGATATTTGGTAAATTCAACATAGAGTGATAGTAAGAACGCTTATATCATAACTTGTTACTGCTCAATGATAACTTGTCAATTTTGTCAAACTATCTCGTTAACTTGTCAATTTTGTTTCTTAGGAGAACATATAAGAGGGTACTTCAAAAATGAACCTGAAGAGATTCCTTCCACTCAGTACCATTTCTCCAACCAACATTTTTTTCATTGTTGATCTAAGATAGTTTTTCACAGTTTCCTCAGTTCTGAGAAAAATCTCAACACTTACTTGGTATGCTGCTAAAGTAGTCACTGCTTTTGGTACTACACTAGGTTATTTAAGGATACAACTGAATTGTCTCCTCTTAATATTAACCTCCTTATAATTTTAACATTTTCTAGAATTTGAGGAAAATAAAAATTATTTTTATAAACGAGTCGTTAATCGGATTTTTAAACAGGCTCCCCTGATTTTCTCCCAACCCCCCTTCCTCCTGACTACCTGCCTCTTATCAGAACATTTTTAATACCAGTTAAAAAAAAAAAAAAAATATTCAAAACTTAATTAATTTACTTAAAATAATTTATGAAAAGTTCTTGATCTTAATTAATATAAAGCAAGTAATATAAAAAAATTTTTTTTTGAAGTCAATTCCTACTTTTATTATATTGCAGAAAGTCTTTATAAATAATTTTCATTCCTTTTAAAGTTAACTGGCGCTATCTATTGTAGATACATGCAACTTAAATCCAAACAAAACTAAAATTAATTAATTCAATTTAATTATTAATGAATTACTATTTGAAAAACTGTATTAACATCAAGTAAGTCATCTACTACAAGTTCAAAAAATATATTTGAACTTGAGAGGATGAATAAAAAGTATTATAAAGCTTATGAGAACGATTAAAAATTTGAACAAGTGATATATGTAGGGAGAGGTGGAGCTAATAGAAAGAATCTCTGAAAAAATGTAATATAACCGTACGTCTCCGGTCTAATAGGATCAAAAAGCATTGGGGGCGGTATTGTTACTCCCGCGTTCATAACTTCTTCAAGCTACACGCACCTCCTGGGTAGTGCTAAGTGAGTAACGTCGGGCACTGCTTGCCTTTGGGCATCAATTACAATTGTCAAAGTGTTTGCCAGTTGCATTAGAAAGAAAAGGTATTGCACAAATTTAAAGTGAAATAAACCACGTCTAAATTTGGAAATATGTGTTGCCTTCTGTCCTACATGTTAAGTGATTATCAAACCAGGATGCATTTCGGTATCAGTTAGGTTGCGGATGCATAAACTCATTGTCATTATTCCCAAATACCATCCAAAGTGATTCCTCCCATGCTAACGGTGGATCAACTTCATAAATATCGCATTTGCAGTCGCCGAGAAGACGCCATCATAGTGGGCGCGATTTTTTCTCCTCGTGTTCAGAATGAGTTCATTAACTGTTTACACTCCTCTATGCTGGCTGGCGGACTTCTTTCACGTACCAATTATCACTATGGCCTCCCCCACTCCCACCCGAATACGATATTCGGAAGGAGGCAGGCGATGCCTCGCTATTACCAAGTCAACGAACTGTGCTCGGGCATGCAGCTTGTTGAATGGAAATATGCATTGATTGGATCACGTCGGGTCTGGGACTTTTTCCTTTTTTTTTGCTACCAATCTTTGTGCCTTTTGTGTGGTGCGCATATTTGAGTCGCCCTATATCTGTGAGAAATGGCTGCTTTATGCGATGTAAAGATATAATATTTTATCTGAATGTTTTTATCTGATAAGTTTCAAATTCAAGCAAAATATATTCTGATTTAGCAAAATACGAGGAGGAAAATTAATATTTGAATGTGAAGAAAGTTTTTAAAATCTATTTTTTTCAAAAAAAATCAAAAGAAGGAATGTCAAGATTAAAAACAGAAATATTTAAATATTATTTTACTACTGATTTATTTCTGCAAAAGTTTCTACCCATAAAACGAAACCACAGCAAGATGATATTCAAAGAAATGGTTGAATGCATTTTGAGGCTGTTGAAGTTGTTTTATTGAAAAACATTCATCAAAATTGATATCATTGAAGGACATTATTTTGTTTGTGTATATGTGTGTTAAACATCGGTGGGTGTCGACTTTTACTCATATATAAGAATGATCCATAAATGGGAGACAGCATTCAGCTTCAGGGAGTGCTGAGTGGTATGATATTTTTAAATGTTTTCCCAACATTTGCATGGTGAGTTTGGTTTGTCGCTCACTGTCATTTTAGAAAAAATTTGCTGATTAGAAGGATCTACTGTTTACCAGTGAATTACGAACCGCTGACAAACAGCCATTCCACCTCCAGGATTCAACCTGAAGCATGGGGTAAATAAGGCCAGAGAGCTTTGCCAATTGCCCAATTGTGACCGTGTCTTGTGAAGGGCCTGCTAATAAAGATTTCATTTAAAAAAGATGTTAGTTAATGTTCTTTTATGATTTAAATCCCAGAAAAGCGTGTAGTGGCGCATGTTTAGTGGTGATTCGAAAATATCAATCGATGTATAGTACTTATTTTTTATTTTTCATGTATTTTCGGATCTTTTTACTGGTCATTGTTTTCGTTTTTTTTTTAATTTACTTTGCGGCAAGCAAATATAGCATTATTTTTATTATTGTTATTTGGTATATATATATATATGATCATCCATGAAATATTTATTATTTCATAACATTAATCCATTGCATTTTTTCTAAGAATTAAAGTATTTCACAAATTTAATGAAAAATAAACCCTATTAAAAATGGGATATATTTGTTGCTTTCTCCCCATTTACGATTATCAAATCAGGATGCATTTCCGTATCTCAGATTGAAGTTGCGGATACAACTCCATGTCATTATTCGCCTTTTCCTGCATGCGATTTCCTCCATGCTAACCGTTGATCAACGCCATAAATATCGTATTTGCAGTCGCCGGAGAAGACGCCGCACCATCATGGCTTCCTGGAGCGCCATTTTCCCTTGTGTTCAAAATGAGTTCGCTAACTGTTTACACTCCTCGCAAGCTCGCGGACTTTTTTTTTTTACGTACCATCATCACCATTAGCCACCCACACCGCGAATACGATATTCGAAGGAGGGCGGACTGATGCATTGCTATTATAAGTCAACGAACTGTGTTCGGCATGTAGCTTGTTGAATGGAAATACATGCATTGATTGGATTACGTCGGGTCTGGGACTTTTTTTTTTTCTTTTTTTTTCCCAATCTCTCTGCGCCTTTTGTGTGGTGCGCATATTTGAGTCACCCTATATCTGAGAAATGGCTGCTTTATACGATGTGGAAAGACGCAATATTTTATCTGTTTAATCTGAATGTTTTTATCTAATAAAGTTTCAAATTCAGGCTAAAATATTTCTGATTCAGCAAGTATGAGGGGAAAAGAAATTAATATTTGCATATAAAGAAAGTTGAACTAAAAAAATATTTAGATTGATTGGCTTTTTTCCCATTTTTGGCAGACTATTTAGACCGGACCTACAGTTTAACTGCAGTACCACTAACAAACATCCGCCACACCAGGATCCAAACATCTAGACCAAGTCCAAGTACTTGTGTGGTCTCATGGTTAGGAAGGAAATGGGGGCAGCTTCTGTTATGTTCGGGCACCAGTGTGTAGAAATCTTGACTTGGCTCTCTGTCAGTGCCTTCCAGGAGGACTTTAGAGAGAAACTACTCCTCAATTGTGTATCGGAGAAAACCCGTAAAACTCCCACCAGATAGTCCGACTAACGAGGGCTTGATGTCGAACATCAGAAACGCCATCCAGTTTCCTCGTTTCTTCGAACAGTATCTACAACAAAATCGCCAGCGGATTGAACCTCGCTGCCTTAACGCTCACATGCAGCGCACGTTGCCAAGCCACGAGTGGACAAATAAAATTCAGAAAGCAGAATTAAAAATCATCAATAAAAATTAAAAGGTGAATGCCAAGATTACAAACTGAAATATTTAAATGTATGTATATTAAATATTATTTTAATACTTGATTACTTTCTGCAAAGTTTCTGTCATAAACAAACCACAGCAAGAGGAGATTCATAAAACAATTAATTGAATGTCAGTTGCGACTATTTAATCTGCTTCCTTTGAGAAACATTCATAAAAAGAAATTGATGTCGTAGATATTATTTTGTGTGTGTTAAATATCGGTGGGTATCGTCTTTTACTCATATATGCCAAGAATGATCCACTGATGGGCGATAGCATTCGATTCAAGAAGTGCTATTTAGTGGTATGCGTTTTCTCTAAATTTGCATGGGTTTGGTTTTTATCGCTCTACTATCATTTTTTGCATATTTTAGGCTAATTGGGCGAAGACCTATTGTTTATAGTAGATTCCGAACCATTAACAAACATCCATTCTACCAGAAGGATTAGAATTTGAAGCCTGTGGCACCAAACCACCAGAGCGCTAGCCAATTAGACTTCAGGCCGCACATTTTCATGCCAGGAAAACTGGATCGATCAATTATCCTCTTTTCTGAATTCGGAATCCACGTTAAACAGTAGGTGCAATTAGCCTAATGTGTGCAAAAATTGGCCTTAATGGGTGATCAAACCTCTTTTCTGAAAGCCTTTGGTACCACAGTCTTCAAGTTAGAATCTTGACAGGGACATGGATGTTTGTGAGCGCTTCGGAATCCACGTTAAACTGTAGGTACCGGTCCGTTTAGCCAAAAATTGTGCATAAGATGACCGTATAGCGGCAAATCAAACCCAACAATTTATAACAAAACTCCTTAATCATTATGTCGCATTTTTGCTAAGAATTAGGCATTACACAAATTTAAACTGAAATAAATCATGTAAAAATCATGTTATCAAATCAGGATGCATTTCGGTATCACAGATTAGGTTTCCGGATACATACTCATTGTCATTATTCCCAAATATCATCCATGTGATCTTCCTCCCATGCTAACGGTTGATCAACGTCATAAATATCGCATTTGCAGTGGCCGAGAAGACGCCGCGCCACCATGGCTTCCAGGAGCGCGATTTTCCCTCGTGTTCGGAATGAGTTCATTAACTGTTTACACTCCTCGCTGGCTGGCGGACTTTTCTTTCATGTACAACCATCCCCATTAGCCTTCTCCACCCCCCTCACCCCTGAATACGATATTCGGAAGGAGGTAGGCGATGCCTTACTATTACTGAGTCAACGAACTGTGTTCGGGTGTGAGCTTTTGTTGAATGGAAATATGCATTGATTGGATCACGTCGGGTCTGGGACTTTTTTTCCCACCACCTTTGTGTTTTTTTTGTGTGGTGCGCATATTGGAGTCGCCATCTGTGAGAAATGGCTGCTTTATACGATGTGGGAAAGATTTAATATTTTATATGTTTAATCTGAATGTTTTTATCTAATAGGTTTCAAACTTAGCCAAAATATTGAGATTCCCCAAGTATGAGGGAATAAAATTAATACTTGAATATAATGGAGGTTTAAAAATATCTACCTATAAAAATTTTAAAGTGAATGTCAAGATTATATCAGAAATATTTAAATATATGTTCTTTAAATGTTATTTTAATACTTGATTGCTTTTTTGCAAAGTTTTTGTCAAAAACATACCTCAGCTAGATGAGACTCATAAAGGAATTAATTGCATACACATTAATGCACGTTGAGAATATTGAAATGATTTGTTTGAAAAACATTCATTAAGAAATTGTTGTTGTGAAAATTTTGGGAGTGTTAAACATCGGTGGATATCGTGTTTTATATATGTTAAATATGCCGAGAACGATCCACGGATGGGTGATAGTATTCCCCTCTGGGGAGTGCTATTTAGTGGTATTTGCCCCTACTTTTTATATAGGTTTATGCGGTTTGGTTTGTCGCTCTACTGTCATTTTTGCATACTTTAGGCTAATTACACTGTGACATCATCTAGACCAAGTCCATAAACCCATAGGAACCCGATCTTAAACTGACGAGTCATGATAAAGGATAAAATATACAGCTTCTTTTTGTCCTTGATCTTGCGTCACAAAGACATGGACCACCCAAAGAAAGAAGTATGACTTTACCCCACCCAGTTATATCCCCGGGCATTGAATACCCATTTTAGTCGCCTTTTACGACATGCATGGAGCTACAGTGGGGCTATTCTAATCCAGACTCACACTGGGAAATGAAATGTATTAACTATGCTGTTTAATTTTTACTGTGTTCTTTTAGTAAAATTAGTGATATTTGCAATATCAGTGTGTTCCTTTACAAGCAAATTCTTTACATCATCACAAAAATATTTATGCTATTAATTTTATCTCCCTTGTGTATATCGGTCTGATGGCTAATTGACTAGCGCTCTGGCCTTTGTTACCACTGATATCAAGTTTGAATCTTGACAGTTGCATGGATGTTTGTTAGCGGTTTGAAATCCACATTAAACTGTATGTCCCTAGCCTAATTAGCTTAAAATGTGCAAAAATTGACCATAGAGCGACAAACCAAACCAAACCCTTATGTATAGGCTCCTAGTTTAAAAATGTGGGCCTAATGGCCGAGCGGCTAGCGCTGGCGCTCGGTACCACAGATTTCGGGTCACGGTGGTACCATGGATATTTGTAGTGGTTTGGAATCCTTTTAAATCACAGGTCCCATTTTAATAGAACCGTAGAGTGTTGTGCATATATTTTCAATGTGTTATTCGCGTCCGTAGCATATCTTCAAACTACACGTGGTAGTGCTAAATGAGTAACGTTGGTGTGGCCCTTGTTCATACATAAAGATAATTGTCTCTGTATTACCAGATACATTAGAAAAATAAAAATAAAATTTTAATGTCCTTGGTTTTGGTTTATCTCTTCTATATGTAGTATTAAAATGAATGGTGGATTAAAACAATGTATTTGGAACGGTATTTTTAAATTTAAAATACTAAGTGGAAATAAATAATAAATGGTGGAAATGTATTTTTAAATTTAAAATATACATGGTGGAAATGTATTTTTTAAATTTAAAATATAAATGGTTGAAATGTATTTTTAAATTTAAAATATAAATGGTGGAAATGTATTTTTTAAATTTAAAATATAAATGATTGAAATGTATTTTTAAATTTAAAATACAAAGTGGAAATAAATAATAAATGGTGGAAATGTAGTTTTTAAATTTAAAAATATAAATGGTAGAAATGTATTTTTTAAATTTAAAATATAAATGGTGGAAATGTATTTTCAAATTTAAAATATATAAATGGTGGAAATGTATTTTTTAAATTTAAAATATAAATGGTGGAAATGTATTTTTTTAAATTTAAAATACAAGTGGTGGAAATAAATAAAAAATGGGGGAGATGTGTACATAATAAATGTTGGAAATGTATACATAATAAATTTTGGAAATGTATTTTTAATTTAAAATATAAATTTTTTTAATTTAAATATAAAATTCAAAAAGAATTTTTCTTGATTGGAAATGTATTTTTATTCAGATACCCGATTGCTTGATATTGAAATTTCTTTCTATTTTTTATTCGAAGTCAAATGTAAACATATTGGTTGAAAAACTCGGAAACATTTCTTTATGCAGATTTCGTACGAGGAAAAAAAAGCGCAATGTTTTATATGCATCTGTTTTTCACCATAATAATTTTAATGATCTTTTTCCTCCGTTATCCATTAAGACGTCGAAAATAAATTCACAATTGATTTATTTCGCATTTAAAATGGACACCCAGAGAGTGGAATTATTTTCCTCTTTTTTTTGTGCCATCTTATTTATTTATTTATTTTATTGCTTTTAGAAAAACGACAAAATGAAAGATTACCTGGGATGTTAAAAAACAAAGTAATCGATAAAGATGCTGCGTTGAAGACGAGAGAGAGAGAAAAAAATAATCGATTTTTCTGAAGCGAAACATCGATTCTGCCAAGCATGCTTTTTTTTTACCATGTACAATAAAAAAAATTACGACCGTCACTGTGTTTTACATCATCAGATAAATAAGAACTCTTCGAAAAAATTTATGATTGAAGAAAATTTACTTTTTTTCTACTTTCCTTTATTTCTTTAATTAAGAAAAAGAGGTAAGAAAAAATGTGTGACTCCCCAGTAATCGTTGTCATTCCACAAAAGGGAAAATATTTTGAATTATTGGGGAAAAAATTACTTCAGAAACATAAATTGCTTTTATTAAATGCTAATAATAACGACAAAAAATTTTTTTAAGAAATTGAATTTGTCAATGGGATATTTATGCAGTGGCGTATTAGGTAGTTTAAATAAAAAGAAAGATGTTGCCAATTTTTATTCTGGAAAATATTAACTGTAATTTATTTGGCCTTCACGTATTATGATTTAACCTGAGGTATCAAAAGTAAGAGTTAAAAGTATCTGTCATTGAAATATTTTTAACTTGTCACTTTTAATGTGGATTTTCTTAAAAGCGACAATTCGTAATATTCTACTTTTCAATTTATGGAAGTACAGTACAAGAAGTTTTAATTTTATGCTCTTTATTAAGTTTTTCTTCTGGTAGAAAAATAAATCATATTTTATTGCTGCTTGCTTCAAAGGAAGTATTTAAAAAATATTCATTGTACTTATAAATCACAGAATATGGCAGCTCAAAATCTGTTTCTGTTCATTAACGATTTGAACATTAATGGTAGGGATTTTTAAGATTAATTTGTTAAGTTAGTAGTTTGTTTTTAAACGTTGTATTTATAAATCATTCGTACAATTAAGATTAATTACATAAGAATCAGAATAAATATTTAAAAAAATGCAATGTATTCGTTGTTTATCAGTGCAAAAAAAAATTTTTTTCCTATATATACTACTAAAAGTGTTAAGTCAGATAACGAAGTAGAAAAATTCTGTAGTAGTACATTTCAATTTTCTGTTTATCTTCAAAAATAATCAGTGTTTTTTTTTAAGGTGAATGTTTTTTATTTGCCTAATTAATTGATGAACACAACAAATTTCGCTAATTTGTAAAAGTTGGAAAATGTCAAGGTATAAAAAATATTAATTTTTATCCTTCACTATAAACTTACTAGCATTTTTAGAATTACCAAAGGATATATTATGCAGTAATGAAAAATATTTAAATAATAATAATTATTATTATTAATTATTCTTAAATATTTCAATCCTCACTTCCTTTTGTACCATTGGTTAATAGTTTAATAATCTGCTTCATCAAAACTTTCATTTATAATTCTGAAATATCAAGTACATTCTTTGCATTTAAAACAAAACATTTTTAAAAAGTTACACTGTTTCAAAATATAACATTCTCTAAAATTCTAAAAGCATTAGCAAATTGACTCATTGTTTGTTCAAAGTTAATTTTAAAAGTTTCATTTATTTTAGCAATTGGAAAAATGGCATTGCATTTTCTAAATAACATAATGAAATTATGTCCATCCTTTTCAAAAATTTAATATCAAATTATTTTTAAAGAAACCTAATAAAATTTTGCTTTTTTTTTTAGTGTTTTGATAAGATTTAGGCTAAAATGGTAGTTCCATCAAATAAATAATGGAAAAATTAAAAAATATAATTAAACAAAATAATTCAACAAATGTATTTATTTAAATTTGTATGTACAAGAGAGTATTGCAGCATTTCTCTCACGAAAAGAGCTGCAGCATTTCATTCAGGAGAGAGGAATGTATATTCTTTAGCAAGTGCTAAATAACAACCAATCACTCAAATCTAATAGCAGAAAAGCAGTATCGTGGATATTTATATTACACGCAATTAGTGTTTTTACTACTAATGATAACAACTTGTCCATCAAATCTAATAGCAGATAATCAGTATCGTGGATAATGGGGCCTCATAAAATTAGCGATTAACTGTGCGTTCTTCACGGGGTCGAAACAACTACAGAGGGAATATGGCAATGAGTTGTTGCATCTTGATCTGTAATAGATCATGGGCTGAGGAAGTGTCGACTTCAATAAGAAGTGAATGAAGTTGACGCCCTTATTAACGGATTTTCTTAAAGGGAGGTTTTTGAGAAGGAGAAACAAGGTGTTTTGTACAAATCGACATGAAGTGTTGTCTTTTTCTCTGAAGTGACTGAATGGGACTGGAGTTTCCGCCTGTTTTCCAAAATGAGCCCCTTGTGGTATCACGCCGTGTGATAATTAAGGTCTTGCGCAGAACCAGGTAAAGTCAGATTTGACGTAAAATCGAGAACCCTGAAAATCCCTCGCGTTTTTAGAGAACTGCAAAATCGTAATTCAAATTTAATTCCTATATTATTCATTTTTTTTGTAAATTGTTCTTATATAGTATATAATGCTGTAAATAAAAATTAAAATGTTCCCATAAACCTGAAAGTGGCCCTCTTCTTGAAGCCGTTCATAGTCAAGTGTAAGCTTTTATATTTTACGTTATAGTGCCTTGAGTACATTTTATTATTTATTTCGTTGAATCAACTATTTAAATTAGTGATAAACTTCTTTTGGTATTGGAAAATAATTATAGGAATGAAAAAAAATAAGCGTAAGAAAATCTGTTTCTGGCCCTTTCTCTAACATTAAATCCCTGCACAATAATTTATTTTAAAGTTTTCTCATTTATATTTTGAAAAATAAATAAATCTAAATATTTTTATATATTATTCATATATAAAACGGATTTTTTTAAATATTATCAAAAATGATGTATAAATTATTACAAACTTTTATAACTATATCAGGTGGGCTAAAAGGTTCATAGGCTGATACAGATAGCGCTACTAGTATTAAATCCATATGATTTTTAATTAGCCCTAACCTTCAACCGCGTGTATAAATTTGACAGCACTATTAGTATGTGAGTTATAGCATTTTTAGTGAAGCAACTTTTGTTAGTTTGAAAAATGGATAAAAGGAATTTCGTGTGTTAATAAAACATTGCTTTTTGGCGAAAAAAAAAAAATACTATTGAAGCCAAGGCTTGGCTTGAGAAACATTATTCGGACTTTTGCACCAGGAAAATCAACCTAGAGGTCAGTGGTTTGTAAATTTAAACGAGTCGAAATGAGCACCGAGGTCGATGCACGCAGTGTTACCGACGAAAACATCAAAAAAGTCCAAAATAATTTCTGATTTACCGTAAAGTGAAGTTGATTGAGATAGCTGAGACCTAAAGATATCAAAGGAACGTGTTGGACATTACGTGACTGAATATTTGGATATGCGAAAGCTCTGTTCAAAGTGGGTGCCGCGCGAGCTCACAATCGACCAAAAACAACGACGAATTGATGATTCTAGCAAAGTGTTTGAAGCTGTTCAATCGTGTTTAACCCGAATTTTGGGCGATATGTGACAATGGAGGGAAACATGAAAACCCATCATTTCATCCGGGGTCCAATCGACAGTCAGCCAGTGGACGGCACGTGATGAACACTAAAAATGCTATAACATCACTAAAAATGCTATAACTCATATACTAATGAGGTACCAGCTGTCAAAATTGATACACGTGGTTGAAGGTTAGCTAATTAAATATCATATGGATTTAACACTAGGACGTCTATCTATGTGTCAGTATTTGAACTTTTCACCCCAACTGTTAAGTTAGTATTTTATAGAAACATTAAATTCGATAAAATAAATTATTTTCTTTTATTTTAAAATATTGAATTTAAAAGACTTATCAACATTAATTAAACATTAATTTTTCTTAATAATTATACAGAGATTCGGGGAGCAGCCATGATTTCTAATAACATTATAAATCATAAACTAAGTATTGATTTTCCTATTCTTCATTATCCTGTTTCCCAAGTTCGTCTTGAAAAGCAAGAACCGAGAACCAGTTGCATTTAGAAACCGAGCACAACTTTCTTTAAATAGCTATCCGGAACAGAGTCTTTCGGAAGCAGGGGAATTCGAGGAGCGCAGTCCGATTTGACATTCTTAATTTCTGATGACACCCCGAACGCAATTGAGAGCCAGTCGCCCTACAAGTACTTCTGATTTGTTGCCGAATGTTCTGAATAAGAATTCCTTTCGGTGGAAGCCATTACCTTAGTTACCATTTGCGTCAAGTGTCAGTAGGTATTTCTGGCGTCTCCCGGGTAACGCTGGAGGGAAAGTTATTTGAATCGTAACTATGGAAACAGCCGAGTGTTGAACGAGTCAGTTGATTTTCTATTTCGAGCTTCTTAATTTTGCTTTAAAAGTAAATAAAATGGAAGGATTTCTCGCAAAGAATTTGTCAGCATTGTTCGAAATATCACGTTTCGCGAAGTTCTTAAATAAATTTCGAAAACTTTTTCGATTAATACATGTCAAAAATTTCTTCCATGGTATTAAATTGAAATTGGAAATTAAGATCTTAATATTCTTGTAACGTTCACTTTCAAATTGGTTTTATTTTAAAATATAAAACTTAATTTATCTTGAGTTGAAGTTTTTTAAAAGTGTAATAAATCGTTTAATGAGAGTAATTATTATCGAAACCAGAAATTATAAGAAGAATACAAGTTAGGCCTAGGGCCTAGGGCAGGGGTCGGCAACCCTGAGGCTCGCGAGCCACATGCGGCTCTTTGGATGTGAAACTGCGGCTCTTTAGTTCCATACGCAAAAAATATTATTTATTTTATCAAAAAAAAAAATTTTAAATCGTTTCTGAATCGATTAACGATGAATCTGAAGAACTGTTTCGTGATTTCAAAAACAAACCAGAAATCTTGAAAAATCAAAGATTTGCCACTATCCGCTAAAACAGTACAAGATAGAATAGCTAAAATATCTACAAATGTAACATATTTGCCGGTGGAAGATATTCAACTTTCTTCTGCCTTATCACTGGCTATAGATGAGTCTTGCGACATAAAAGACACGGCACAAGTTGCCCTTTTTGTCGGGTATATGTCTTCCCAAGGTCCAAAAGAAGAACTTCTAGGATTGCTACCGCTCTCGGGGCAAACTAGACGGAAGAAGAATAGCGAATGCCGTGGAAAAATTCCTTGAAGACAATAAGATCGATTTAAATAAAATCGTTTCAATAGCAACTGATGGAGCCAGAAGTATGACAGGAAAAATAAAGGGGCAACAACGATTCTTCAGTGCAAAAATAAACCACGAAATTCTTACGTTTCACTGCATAATACACCAGAAGCGCTTTGTGCCCAAACATTTTCCGGCCGAACTAGTTGAGGTCATGAATTTGGTAATCAAGATTGGATTGTTAACAGCATCTTGTCAAAAACTCTACCATCGTCAGTTTAAAGAATTCTTAAACGAAATGGAGGCTCAGTATTCCGACCTCCTTCTTCACAATAAAGTGCGATGGCTTTCCAAAGGTAAGGTGTTGAAACGTTTTGCTTTGTGCTTGAATGAAATAAATACATTCCTAAATAAAAAGGCATTAATCACCCTGAGTTAGAGAACGGCGAATGGTTTCAAAAATTTTACTTTATGATGGATATCACAGCGAAATTAAATGAGCTGAATCTAAAACTGCAAGGAAAGGGAAACCCAGACTATGTTTTGGTAGAAGAATTGGCTTGTTTTGAAGAAAAATTAATACTTTTTGCAGAAGATATTCAGAGTAGTATATTACTTCATTTTCAATTTCTAGAGCAATATCGTGATAAAACTAGTGCAACTGTTGACACGAGATACTTCATATACTTCCACACAGTTATAAAAAAATTAAAGAGGAATTTGCTGATAGATTTGAGCAATTCAAAACCAACAAAACCACTCTAGCATTCATAGTAAATCCTCTCAACACAAATAGTAACGAAATCCACATTGAGCCATTTGGAATTGATACTGGATCTCTAGAAATGCAATTGATCGATTTAAAAAGTAAAGCTTTGTGGAGTTGAAAATTTACAGAGTTGAAAAGCAAGTTGGAAGAGTTGGAGGTCAGAAATGTATGTACGTAACGCAACAAAAAAGTGGACAACTTTAAAAAGAAATGCCGCGAGTTGAGGCACTTATATTCGACACATGGAATAGTCTTCCAGGTTGCTACAGTGAAGTGAAGATGGCATTTGGAGTGCTGACTATCTTCGGATCGACATATTCGTGCGAGAAAGCGTTCTCTTGCATGAATATAATTAAAAGTAAAGTAAGAAGCCAACTAACAAATGAAAATTTAGAGTCGTGTTTGAAACTTAAAGCAACAAGTTATGAGCCAAATTTTATCCAAACTTTCTAAAACCATGCAAAGCCCATGCTCCCATTGAATTTGTTTGCTCAAATGTATGTTATTGTTTTTTTTTTTTTTTAAGTACAAATTACATTGTTTAGTAAAGTTTAAATTTTCTACTTGAATAACCATGCAAAGCCATCGCTCCCATTGAATTTGTTTGTTCAATTGTTTGTTATTGAAGTTCAAGTTAGTGTTGTAAGTAAATGTTTAATTGTTTTAATTTTTTACCTAAATAATAAGTAATTATCTGATAATGAATTGATAGAATGATATAATGAATAAATACATATGTTTTCTTATGAATAAATAGATTAGTTTTTTTTTTTATCAAAACTTTATTTACTTTATTTATGCAGTACTAACAGGTGGGCTAGTATTATTAAATCGGAGCTACTAGTATTAAATCCATGTAATTTTTAGTTAGCCCGAACCTTCAAAAGACACGTGTATAAATTCAACAGCTGTTGCACTATTAGTATGTGAGTTATAGTATTTTTAGTGAAGCAACTTTAGTTAGTTTGAAAAAATGGATAAAAAGGAATTTCATGTGTTAATAAAGCATTGCTTTTGGTGAAAAAAAATACTATTGAATCCAAGGCTTGGCTTGATAAACATTATTCGGACTTTGCACCAGAAAAATCAACCGTAGAGAAGTGGTTTGCTAAATTTAAAGAGGCGAAATGAGCACCGAGAACGATGCACGCAGTGGACGCTCCAAAGAGGCTGTTACCGACGAAAACATCAAAAAAAGTCCACAAAACAATTTCTGATAATCGTAAAGTGAAGTTGATTGAGATAGCTGAGACCCTAAAGCTATCAAAGGAACGTGTTGGGCATATCGTGAATGAATATTTGGATATGCAAAGCTCTGTTCAAAGTGGGCGCCGTGCGAGCTCACAATCGACCAAAAACATCAACCAATTGATGATTCTAAGCAGTGTTTGGAGCAGTTCAATCGTAATAAACCCGAATTTTTGCGTCGATATGTGACAATCGATGAAAACATGGCTCCTTCCTTTCACACCGGGGGCCAATCGACAGTCAGCCGAGTAGACTGCACTTGATGAACACTAAAAATGCTATAACTTCATTAAAAATGCTATAACTCACATACTAATAGCGCACCAGCTATCAAATTTATACACGTGTCTTTTGAAGGTTAGGGCTAACTAAAAATCATATGGATTTAATACTAGTAGCGCCCTCTATGTGTCAGCCTACAAACTTTTCAGCCCACCTGTTATTTATTGTTGGCAAGAAAAAAATTTTATGGCTCTTTAAAAACTTTTAAATTTTGTAAATTGCCATTTTGGCTCTTCCGACTCAAAAGGTTGCCGACCCCTGCCCTAGGGCATGATGGCCGAAATGACTAGCGCTCTGTAGCACGGTGCCATGGATGTTTATAGTGGTTCGGAATTCACTTCAAACCGTAGGACCCGGTCTAATATGATCGTAGAACGTTGGGCGTATGTCTGACAACCCTATTCCTTAAAAAAAAACATTTCATGTCTCGAAATTTGCCAGTAGGCAGACGGCCTTGACCCACCATAGGGTTGTCGCGCCACTGACAATGATGACAAGTTAGGGCTTGATATGCGTGTGGTCTTTATTCAGTTTTTGTTTCACGGTAGAAGCAATTGTTTCCTTAAATGATAGTTCGAAACTTTAATCTGTCAAATTTATTAAAATTTGCAAAACAGCACTGTACAACTGCAACATATAAAACACAAAATGAAATTATATAACAAATATTTACAAAATTATCTTTAAAATCCAGTTCGTTTAAGGGTTTTTGTTCCCTCTGTACTGCCTGGAATTCTTCACTTGACAGTCCCCTCCCTTTTCTTCTCTCTCCAAGATCAAACGGGAAGGAAAACGTGCATAGCCAAACTCTAACGTAAGGGTCAACCCATCCTTGAAAGAATATAAACATTGAACTCTTTCCCGTTGGCTAGGTAACTTGTTTGGAGTGGTATGATAGATCCTTACTGAGGGGATTCATAAATCTTGCATTACAATTCTTTTTAATTTGATTCTACTAAACCAGGGGTGGCCAACCCGAAACCCGCCTTTAAGATTTTTCCTGCCAAGTTAACTACCTAAAAGTACTAACGTCAAAAAACTATACAAAGTGGAAATTTTTTATATTCTTACTTTCATATAGTTTTTCTTGACATAAATAATAAACATACAATGTAGTACTTATTTTACTTTAAAATGATATGCATAAAAATTTCTCTTATTTATTACTGAAATCAATGTATTTCCCATATAGCTTATTCTTAAATATTTTCTTCTCTTATATTTATATCTTTTCATAAATTTATTAATAATTTGGCAAAATATGTATTTGTTAGAGTAACTTTTGTCAAAAGAAAATATAAAAATTCAATACGCTAATAATATGTTCTAAGAAAAATCAGTACAACAATTCTATTTTATACAGACCGTAATAGGCTTTCTTTATCATTCCAGGACTTTACAGGAACCTCTAAGACATTTAAAATCATCTTAGAAACTTTAAAGGTAATTACGAGACAAAAATCCCTAATCCTTCTTAACTGCACCTCTTTACAAGCGGGGGATTTTTTTTTCCACACGCCATTTCAGAAGATAAACTAATTTCGCTTAAGCACCAACCTTAACGACCTCCTAAAAATTACAATATTTTTCCCCGCATACCTTTAATTATGTTCATTTTCTTTATCATCTGCCTCATTAGGACAGAGAAAGCAATTTTCATTCTTTGCCTGTGCGATTCATATACATTGCGCATTACGCCAAAGAAACCAGTTTCTTTATTGCAGACACCAAATGACGGGGAAAAAAAAGAAGGGGGAGGGTAGGAATTCGAACACTCAATAGACAATATTTTGTTCTTGAGCGCATTATAATGCCAATGTCAATTTTCGCGCATGAGATGCCATGGTTAATTCGTTTCCTATTGATTCCATGATTCAATTGTCGTGCTCCTTTTATCTGTGTTTTGCTACTAAATTTGTCTCGGGGTGCTAAGATGATTTACTGGTATTCTATCGAAACCCCCTCCAACCCTCCCATCAAAAATCCTTGTTTTTCATTTCAGTTCTTTTTTCCTAGAGAGTTTTCTTTCTTGAGGATGATCGTTCCTTCTGGCTTATAGCTCACTTAATTACTATTGATTGGAGGATGCCTTTTGTGCGTCTGTGGTAACAATAAAAGACAATAATGTAAACGGTTGGAGACTTGAAATATTGCCCTCTTTTTTTCCTGCAGAGAAAATGGAAAAGCCTTTTGTTTGTGTATAATTATCTTTTTCTGTCTTCTGTGTGTGAAGGGAGCATTATTGGAGACCAACGCATGGTTTTATGAGCATTGTATTGACGTTTCTCGATTTTTCAGACATATCTTTTATGAATTAGCTTGAGGAAACATGTTCATCAGAGCATCAGACCTCTGAACTCAGAGGTTCAGTTCAGAAACTTACAAATGATATAGCAAACTTTCCTATGTCAGGAATTATTATTATGTTAAATCCATGTTACAGAGAGTTCTTTAATATATTTGACGGTAAGGATGTATCTAGTCCTTCAGATTCAATACCCGTATTAGTTAAAACTGTAGTGTGTTAGGGATCAAGAATAACTTATTAAAACGATGGTGGATTGGTGGCAAATTGGCTAGTGCTCTGGCCTTTGATATAACAGGCTTCACGTTCAAATCACTTGCTGTGGCATGGATGTTTATTAGTGGTTCGGAATGTTATTATTATTATTATCACTGAAACATAATAACATAAAATGGTTGAACATTACTGAAACATAACATAACATACTTGAATATTACTGAAACATAATAACATGCATGAATATTACCACGTAATAACACAGCATGCTTGAATATTACTAAAACATAATAACATAATGTGTTTGAATATTACTGAAACATAATAACACGTAGGAATATTACTGAAACAAATTTAATTCCCATATAGCTTATTCTTAAATATTTTCCTCTCTTACATTTATTGCTGTCTTTTAATGAATTTATTAACGATTTGACAAAATTTTTATTTGTTAATAGAACTTTTGTCGGACTAAAATAAGCTAATAATAAGTTCTAAGAAAAACGATGAGTACAACAATTACACTTTTATACAGATCATAATAGGCTTTCTTTATCATTCCAGGACTTTCCAGGATTCTCTAAGACATTTAAAATCTTCTTAGAACTTTTTAAAGATGATTACGAGACAAAAATCCCTAATCCTTCTCAACTGCACCTCTTTACCAGCGGCTATTTTTCTTCACACGGCATTTGAGAAGATAAGCTAATTTTCGCTTAAGCGCCAACCTTAACGACCTCCTAAAATTACAATATTTATCCCCGCATACCTTTAATTATGTTCATTTTCTTTATCATCTACCTCATTAAGATAGAGAGCAATTTTCGTTCTTTGCGTGTGCGATTGATACATTGTGCGTTACGCCAAAGAACCGGTTTCTTTATTGCAGACACTAAATGGCGAAAAAAAGAAGGGGGTTGTGGAATTCGAACACTCAAGTGACAATATTCTGTTCTTGAGCGCATTATAATGCCAATGTCAATTTTCGCGCATGAGATGCCATGGTTAATTCGTTTCCTATTGATTCCATGATTCAATTGCCATGCTCCTTTTATCTGTTTTTCTACTACTAAATTTGTCTCGGGGTGCTAAGATGATTTACTTGTATTCTATCGACACCCCCTCCCCATCCTCCCATCAAATAGTCCTTGTTTTCATATCAGTTCTTTTTTTTTTCCTCAATCCTGGAGAGTTTTCTTTCTTGATGATGATCGTTCCCTCCGGCTTATATCTCGCTTAATTACTATTGATTGGATGATGCCCTTTTTGTGCGTCTGTGGTAGCAATAAAAGACAATAATGTAAACGGTTGGAGACTTGAAATAGTGCCTTCGTTTTTTCCTGCAGAAATAATGGAAAAGCCTTTTGTTTGTGTATAACTTTCTTTTTCTGTCTTTTGTGTGTGAAAGTATCATTATTGGAGACAGCGTAAGGTTTTTGCAATGATCATTGTATTGAAGTTTTCAATTTTTAAAATATATCTTTTATGGATCAGATTGAGGTATCAAGTTCATCAACGCGTCGGGCTTCTGAACTCAGGGTTTCAATTCGAAACCTGGCAAATGGTATCGAAAAATGTTCCTATTCCAGGAATTATTATACTAATTCCATGTTACAGATTGTTCTGCAATAAATTTAATACATAGGTGATTCTAGTTCATTAGATTTTACACCTGTAGACTGCTGTGCTAAGTTGATTTACTGGTATTCTATCGACACCCCTCCCATCCCCACCCCTATCAAAGAGTTCTTGTTTTCATTTCAATTAATTTTCTCCTCAAAATCCTGGAGAGTTTTCTTTCTTGAGGATGATCATTCCTTCTGGATTATATCACGCTTAATTACTATTGATTAGATGATGCCCTTTTGTGCTTCTGTGGTACCAATAAAAGACAATAATATTAACGGTGGGTGACTTGAAATATTGCCCTCTTTTTTTTTCCCTGTAGAGAAAATGGAAAAGCCTTTTGTTTGTGTATAAATTTCTTTTTCTGTCTTTTGTGTGTGAAGGGAGCATTATTGAAAACGTATGGTTTTCCAATACGCGTTGTATTGAATTTTCTCGATTTTTCCGAAATATCTTTTATGAATCAGCCTTAGGGATCATGTTCATCAGCGCATCACACTTCTGAACCCAGGGAGTTCAATTCGAAACCCTTATTTCGAAACCGATTCATTTACCAACTGGTAAACGTTATCAAAGAGTTTTCCTATATCTATGCCAGAAATTGTTATGTTAAATCCTTATTACAGAGAGTTCTTCAATACATTTGATGGTATGGATGTTTCTAGTCCTTCAGATTCAATACCCGTAGGAGTTAAAACTGTAGTGTGTTAGGAATCAACAATAACTTATTAAAACGATGGTGCCCTTATGATCAATTGGCTTGTGCTCTGGTCTTTGGTACTACAGGCTTCCTGCTCGAATCCTGGCTATGGCATGGATGTTTGTGAGTCGCTCGGAATGTTATTATTATTATTACTAAAACATATTAACATAACATGCTTAAACACCGATTCAAGCATGTTATGTTATTATGTTTCAGTAATGTTATGTCATGTTATGTTATTATTATTACTGAAACAAAATAAAATAACATGCTTGAACACTACTGAAACATACATTTTTTAATGATTTTGCAAAATATGTATTTGTTAAGGGAACTTTTGTCGAAGGAAAATATAAAAAGTCAATACGCTAATAATAAGTTCTAAGAAAAAGATGAGTACGAACAATTATGATTTATACAGACCATAATAGGGTTTCTTTATCATTCCAGGACTTTCCTGGATCCTGTAAGACATTTAAAATCTTCTTAGAACTTTTAAAGATGATTACGAGACAAAAATCCTAATCCATCTTAACTGCACCTCTTTACAAGCGGTTATTTTTTCCGCACGCCATTTGAGAAGATAAGCTAATTTCGCTTAAGCACCAACCTTAACGACCTCCTAAAATTACAATATTTTTCCCCCCACATACATTTAATTATGTTCATTTTCTTTATCATCTGCCTCATTAGGATAGAGAAAGCAATTATCGTTCTTTGCGTGTGCGATTCATACATTGCGCATTACGCCAAAGATCCGGTTTCTTTTATTGCAGACACTAAATGGCAGGAAAAAAGAATTTGTGGAGGTAGGAATTCGAACACTCAAGAGACAATATTCTGTTCTTGAGCGCATTATAATGCCAATGTCAATTTTCGTGCATGAGATGCCATGGTTAATTCGTTTCCTATAGATTCCATGATTCAATTGTCATGCTCCTTTTATCTGTTTTTTTTTTTTGCTACTAAATTTGTCTCGGGTGCTAAGATGATTTACTGGTATTCTATCGAAACCCCCTCCCACCCTCCCATCAAAGAGTCCTTGTTTTCATTTCAGTTCTTTTTTCCTAGAGAGTTTTCTTTCTTGATGATGATCGTTCTTTCTGGCTTATAGCTCGCTTAATTACTATTGATTGGATGACGCCCTTTTGTGCGTCTGTGGTAACAATAAAAGACAATAATGTAAACGGTTTGCAGACTTGAAATATTGCCTTCGCTTTTTTCCTGCAGAGATAATGGAAAAGACTTTTGTTTGTGTATAACTTTCTTTTTCTGTTTTTTGTGTGTGAAGGCAGCATTATTGGAGACCAACGTATGGTTTTATGAGCGTTTTATTGAATTTTCTCGATTTTTTAGACTTATCTGAATGTGAACGTTATGAATTACGTTATGAATGATACGTTATGAATTGTTATAATGATAATTAATAATATAATGAATTAATTATGATACGCTATATGTGTGATACATTATGAATTAAACTTGAGGAAACATTTTCATCAGCGCATCAGATTTCTGAACCCTGGGAGTTCTATTCGAAACCGATTCACTTAACCACTGCTAAACGTTATCGAAAAGTTTTGATATGACTATGTTAGGAATTGTTATGTTAAATCCATATTACAGAAAGTTCTTCTTCAGATTTGATTATATTAATGTTTCTAGTCTTTCAGATTCAATACCCGTAGGAGTTCAAACTGTATGTGTAAGGATTCAATAACAACTTATTAAAACGATAGTGGCCTGGTGGCCAATTGGTTAGCTCTCTGCCCTTTGTTACTACGGGCTTCACGCTCGAATCCTTCCTGTGGCATGGATGTTTGTGAGTCGTTCGGAATGTTATTCTTATTATTATTATTATTGAAACATAATAACATAGCATGCTTGACTATTACGAAAGTTCAAGCATGTTATGTTATTATGTTTCAGTAAAGTTTAAGCATGTTATGTTATTATTATTATTATTATTTTTACTGAAACATAATAACATAATATGCAGGAACATTACTGAAACATAACATAGCATGATTGAATATTACTAAAACATAATAAGATAATATGTTTTAATATTACTGAAAGAAATTTACTTCCCATCTGCCTTATTCTTAAATATTTTCCTCTCTTACATTTATTGTCGTCTTTTAATAAATGTATTAATGATTTGACAAATGTATTTGTCTATACGCTAATAATAAGCTCAAAGAAAAAAGATGAGTTCAACAATTATGCTTTATACAGACCATAATAGGCTTTCTTTATCATTCCAGGACTTTCCAGGATCCTCCAAGACATTTAAAATCTTCTTAGAAATTTTAAAGATGATTACGAGACAAAAAATCCTAATCCTTCTTAACTGCACCTCTTTTACAAGCGGGGATTTTTTTTTCCACACGCCATTTGAGAAGATAAGCCAATTTCCCTTAAGCGCCAACCTTAACGACCTCCTAAAATTACAATATTTTTTTTCCGCATACCTTTAATTATGTTCATTTGCTTTATCATCTGCCTCATTAGAATAGAGAAAGCAATTTTCTTTCTTTGCGTGTGCGATTGGTACATTGTGCATTACGCCAGAGAACCAATTTCTTTTATTGCAGACACCAAAGGGCGGGAAAAAAGAAGGGGGGAGGGAAGGAATTCGAACACTCAAGAGACAATATTCTGGTCTTGAGCGCATTATAATGCCAATGTCAATTTTCGTGCATGAGATGCCATGGTTAATTGGTTTCCTATTGATTCCATGATTCAATTGTCATGCTCCTTTTATCTGTTTTTACTACTAAATTTGTCTCGGGGTGCTACAATGATTTACTGGTATTCTATCGACACAGCTTCCCACACCCTCCCCATCAAAGAGTGCTTGTTTTCATTTCAGTTCTTTTTCTCCCTCAGCCCTGGAGAGTTTTCTTTCTTGATGATGATCGTTCCTTCTGGCTTATATCTCGCTTAAATACTATTGATTGGATGATGCCCTTTTGTGCATCTGTGGTGACAATACGAGACAATAATGTAAACGGTTGGAGACTTGAAATATTGCCTCTTTCTATTCGTGCAGAGAAAATGGAAAAGCCTTTTGTTTGTCTATGACTTTCTTTTTCTGTCTTTTTGTGTGTAAAGCAGCATTATTGGAGACCAACGTATGGTTTTATGCGCGTTGTATTCTGGTTTCTCGATATTTCAAACATATCTTTTATGAATCAGAATGAGGGATCATGTTCATCGATGCGTCTGACTTCTGAACTCAGGGGGTTCAATTCCAAACCTGGAAAATGTATTGGAAAATCTTTCCTACGTCTATGCCATGAATTGTTATGTTAAATCCATTTTACACAGAGTTCTTCAATATGTTTGATGGCATGGATGTTTCAGTCTTTCAGATTCAATACCCGTAGGAGTTCAGACGGTAGTGTGTTAGGAATCAACAATATTTAATAAAACGATACTGGCCTAGTGGCCAATTGGCTAGCGCTCTGGCCTATGGAATTACAGGCTTCACGCTCCGAATCCTGGCTGTGGCATGGGTGTTTGTGAGTCGTTTGGAATGTTATTATTATTAGTAAGGAAACATAATAACATAACATACTTAAACATTACAGAAGTTCAAGAAAGTTATGTCATTATGTTTCAGTAATATTCAAGCATGTTATATTATTAGGTTTCAGTAAGATTCAAGCATGTTATGCTATTATTAGTATTATTTTTATTTCAACATAATAACATAGCATGCTTGAACATAAATGAAACATAATAATATGCATGAATATAACAACTATATATATTAATTGTTGTCGTCGTATAATAATTTTATTAATGATTTGGCAAAACATGTATTTGTTATGTGAACTTTTGACAAAAGAGAATGTAAAAAGTCAATACGCTAATATTAAGCTCTAAGAAAAAGATGACTACAACAATTATACTTTATACCGACCATAATAGGCTTTCTTTATCATTTCAGGACTTTCCAGGATCATCAAAGACATTTAAAATCTTCTTAGAACTTTTAAAGATGATTACGAGACAATAATCCTTCTTAACTGCGCCTCTTTACAAGCGGATATTTTTTTCCACACGCCATTTGAGAAGATAAGCTAATTTCGCTAAAGCTCCAACCTTAACGACCTCCTAAAATTACAATATTTTTTCCCCGCATACCTTTAATTATGTTCATTTTCTTTATCATCTGCCTCATTAGAACAGAGAAAGCAATTTTCTTTCTTTGAATCTGCGATTGATATATTGCGCATTACGCCAGAGAACCAATTTCTTTATTGCAAACACCAAAGGGCGGGAAAAAAGAAGGGGAGGAATTCGAACACTCAAGAGACAATATTCTGTTCTTGAGCGCATTATAATGCCAATGTCAATTTTCGCGCATGAGATGCCATAGTTAATTCGTTTCCTATTGATTCTATGATTCAATTGTCATGCTCCTTTTATCTGTTTTTAGCTACTGAATTTGTCTCGGGGTGCTAAAATGATTTACCGGTATTCTATCGACACCCTCCAACCCCCCCCCCCCACCCCATCAAAGAGTCCTTGTTTTCATTTCAGTTCTTTTTTTCTCATCATTCCTGGAGAGTTTTCTTTCTTGATAATGGTCGTTCCTTCTGGTTTATATCTCGCTTAATTACTATTGATTGGAGGATGCCCTTTTTGTGCGTCTGTGGTAACAATAAAAGACAATAATGTAAAAGGTTGGAGACTTGAAATATCGCCCTCTTTTTCCCCTGTAGAGAAAATGGAAAAGCCTTTTGTTTTTGTTTAACTTTCTTTTTTTCTGTCTTTTGTGTAAGAAGGCAGCATTATTGGAGATCAACGTATGGTTTTATGCACATTGCATTGAAGTTTATCAATTTTTCAGACATATGAATCAGCCTGATGGGTCATGTTCATCAGCGCATCAGACTTCTGAACTCAGGGGGTTCAATTTGTAGCCTGGTAAATGCTATCGAAAATATTTCCTACGTCTATGCCAGGAATTATTATGTTAAATCCGTATTACACAGAGTTCTTCAATAGATTTGATAGTATGGATGCTTCTAGTCCTTCATATTCAATACCCGTAGGAGTTTAAATTGTAGTGTATTAGGAGTCAACAATAACTTATTAAAACAATGGTGGCCTGGCTAGCGCTCTAGCCTTTGGTACTACAGACTTCTGGTTCGAATCCTGGTAGTGGCATGGATGTTTGTGAGTAGTTCGGAATGTTGTTGTTATTATTATTATTTTTAACTCAACATAATAACATATCATGCTTGAACATTACTGAAACAGTATATAACATGCTTGAATATTACTGAAATATAATAGCATGCATTAATATTACAAAATAATAACATAGCATGCTAGAATATAACAATATAATAACATAATATGTTTGAATATTACTAAAACATAATAACACGCATGAATTTACTGAAACAAATTTACTTCCCATATAGCTTATCCCTAAATATTTCTCTCTCTTACATTTATTGTAATTTTTTAATAAGTTTATTAATGATTTGGCTAAACACGTATTCTTTAGTGGTACTTTTGTCGAAAGAAAATGTAAAAAGTCATTACGCTAATAATAAGTTCTAAGAAAAACGATGAGTACAACAATTACACTTTATACAGACCAAAATAGGCTTTCTTTATCATTCCAGGACTTTCCAGGATCCTTCAAGACATTTAAAATCTTCTTAGAAATTTTAAAGATAATTACGGGACAAAAATCCTAATCCTTCTTAATTGCACCTTTTACAAGCGGGTATGTTTTCCACACGCCATTTGAGAAGATAAGCTAATTTCGCTTAAGCACCAAGCCTTAACGACCTCCTAAAATTACAATATTTTTCCCCGCATACCTTTAATTATGTTCATTTTCTTCATCATCTGCCTCATTAGGATAGAGAAAGCAATTTTCCTTCTTTGCGTGTGCGATTTATACATTGCGCATTACGCCAAAGATCCAGTTTCTTTATTGCAGACAACAAATGGCGGGAAAAAAAGAAAGGGGGAGGGGAAGGAATTCGATCACTCGAGACAATATTCTGTTCTTTGGCGCATTATAATACCAATGTCAATTTTCGCGCATGAGATGCCATGGTTAATTCGTTTCCTATTGATTCCATGATTCAATTGTCATGCTCCTTTTATCTGTTTTTCTGCTACTAAATTTGTCTCGGGGTGATAAGATGATTTACTGGTATTCTATCGACACCCCCACTCCATCAAAGAGTCCTTATTTTCATTTCAGTCCGTTTTTCTCCAAAATCCTGGAGAGTTTTCTTTCTTGATGATGATCGTTCCTTCTGGCTTATATCTCGCTTAATTACTATTGATTGGATGATGCCCTTTTGTGCGTCTGTGGTAACAATAAAAGACAATAATGTAAACGATTGGGAACTTGAAATATTGCGCTATTTTTCCCTGCAGAGAAAATGGAAAAGCCTTTTGTTTGTGTATAACTTTTTATTTCTGTCTTTTGTGTGTGAAGGGATCATTATTGGAGACAAAGTATGGTTTTGCATTGCGCATTATATTGAATTTTCTCGATTTTTGAGACATATTTTTTATAAATCAGCTTTTAAGGATCATGTTCATTCGACCATCAGACTTCTGAACTCAATGGCTTCAATTCGAAACCTGTTATATCCTATCGAAACGTTTTCCTACTTCTATACCAGGAATTGTTATGTTAAATCCATATTACAGAGAGTTCTTTAATAAATTTGATGGTATGGATGTTTCTAGTCCTTCATATTCAAGGCCCGTAGGGGTTCAAACTGTAGTGCGCTGGGATTCAACAGTAACTTATTAAAAACGTTGGTGGCCAGGTGGCCAATTGGCTGCCCACAAGGCCTTCGGTACTACAGACTTCATATTCAAATATTGGCAGTGGCATGGATGTTTCTGTGTCGTTCGGAACGTTATTATTATTATCCCTAAAACATAATAACATAACATGCTTGAACATTAGTGAAGTTTAATCTTGTTATGTTATTATGGTTCAATATATATGCAAGCATATTATGTTATTATAATTTTTTTGTTACTGAAACATAATAACATAACATGCTTGAACATTACTGAAACATAACATAACGTGCTTGAATATTACTGAAACATAATAACATGTATGAATATTACAACATAATAACAAAGCAAGCTTGACTATTACTAAAATATAATAACATAATATGTTTGAATGTAATTGAAACATAATAACACGCGTGAATATTACTGAAACAAATTTTCTTCCCATGTAGCTTATTCATAAATATTTTCCTCTCTTACATTTATTGTCGTGTTTTAATAAATTTAATAATGACTTGGCAAAACATGTTTTTGTTAGTTATACTTTTATCGAAAGAAAATATAAAAAGTCAATAAGCTAATAATAAGTTCCAAGAAAAAGATGAGTACAACAATTATGCTTTATACAGAACCATAATAGGCTTTCTTTATCATTCTATGACTTTCTAGGATCATCCAAAACATTTAAAATCTTCTTAGAACTTTAAAGATGATTACGAGACAAAAAAATCCCTAATCCTTCTTAACTGCACCTCTTTTCCAAGCGGGTATTTTTTCCACACGCCATTTGTGAAGATAAGCTAATTTCGCTTAAGCACCCAGCTTTAACGACCTCCTAAAATTACAATATTTTTCCCCGCATACCTTTAATTATGTTCATTTTCTTTATCATCTACCTCATTAGGACAGAGAAGCAATTTTCGTTCTTTGCGTGTGCGATTCATACATTGCGCATTACGCCAAATGGCGGGAAAAAAAGCGGGGGAGGAATCCAGTGACAATATTCTGTTCTTGCAGATAATGCAAAGTCAATTTTCAATGGTTTTATTTCTCGATTTTTTCAGACATATCTTTTATGAATCAGCCTTACGAAACATGTTCATCAGAGCATCAGAATTCTGAACTCAGGTGGTTCAATACGAAACCTTTTAAATGCTAACGAAAAATTTGTATATATCTATACCAGGACATACTTATTACATAGAGTTCTTCAATAGATTTCATGGTATGGATGTTTCTTATTAAACTTCAGATTTAATACCCGTAGGAGTTTGAACTGTACTGTGTTAGGAATCAAGAATAACTTATTAAAACGATGGTGGTGGCCAATTGTCCTAGCGCTCTGGCCTTTGGTACTACAGACTACGAGTTCAAATCCTGACTGTGGCATGGATGTTTGTGAGTGGATTCTAGAATGTTATTATAAATATTATCATTACTAAAGCATGCTAGAATATTACTAAAACATAAAACATAATAACATAATATGTTTGAATATTACTGAAACATAATAACATGCATGAATATTACTGAAACACATTTACTTCTCAAATAGCATATTCTGAAATGTTTTACTCTCTTACATTTATTGTCGTCTTTTAATACATTTTTTTAATGATTTTAAAATATGTATTTGTTAGGGGGAACTTTTGTCAAAAGAAATATAAAAAGTCAATACGCTAATAATATGTCCTAAGAAAAGATGATACAATAACTGTGCTATTCATACCATAATAGGCTTTCTTTATCATTCAGGACTTTCTAAAATCTCCTCAAAGACATTTAAAATCTTCTCGGTAACTTTAAAAGATGATTACGAGATAAAAATCCCTAATCCTTCTTAACTGAACCTCTTTTTACAAGCGGGTATTTTTTCCACACACCATTTGAAGATAAGCTAATTTTCGCTTAAGCACCAACCTTAACGACCTCCGAAATTTACAATATTTTCCCCGCATATCTTTAATTACGTTCATTCTCTTTATCATCTGCCTCATTTAGATAGAAAGCAGTTTTCCTTCTTTGCGTGTGCGATTTATACATAGCGCATAACACCAAAGAACCAGTTTCTTTATTGACGACACCAAAAGGCGGGAAAAAAAAATTCGAACACTCAAGAGACAATATTCTGTTCTTGGCGCATTATAATGCCAATGTCAATTTCTTATGAGGATGCCATGGTTAATTCGTTTTCCTATTGATTTTATGATTCAATTGTCATGCTCTCTTTTATCTGTTATTTGCTACTAAATTGGTCTCAGGGCTCTAAGATGATTTACTCGTATTCTATGGACACCCCTTCCCACCCTCCTCATCAAAAGAGTGCTTGTTTTTCATTTCAGTTCTTTTTTTCTCCTCATTCCTGAAGAGTTTTCTTTCTTGATGATAATCATTCCTTCTGTCTTATATCTCGCTTAATTACTATTGATTGGAGGATGCCCTTTTGTGCGTCTGTGGCAACAATAAAAAGGCAATAATGTAAACGGTTGGAGACTTGAAATATTGCCGTCTTTTTTTACTCCTGCAGAGAAAATGGAAAAGCCTTTTGTTTCGTTACATAACGTCCTTTTTCTATTTTTTGTGTATGAAGGGAGCATTATTTGAGACTTATGGTTTTGCAATGCGCGTTGTAATAAAGATTCAAATTTTGAGGCGTATGTTTTTATGAATCAACTTCAGGGTTCATGTTCATCAGCGCATCAGGCGTTCTGAAGTCAGGGGTTCATTTCGAAACCCTGGTAAATGCTGTCGAAAGGTTTTCCTACGGCTATGCCAGGAATTGTTATGTAAAGCCCTATTACAAAGGGTTCTTATAGATTTCATGGCATGGATGTTTTTAGCCCTTCGGATCAATACCCGTAGGAGTTCAAACTGTTGTGAGTTATGAATCAACGATAACTTATTAAAACGATGATGGTGGCCTGGTAGCCAATTGGATAGCGCCCTGGCGTTTGGTACTATAAGCTTCACGCACGAGTCTAGCTGTGGCATGAATGTTTGGTGTGCGTTGGGAATGTTATTATTATGAAAATTTTCACTGAAACATAATAACATAACATGCTTGAACTTTCTGAAAATACCATAGCATGTTTGAATATTACCGAAACATAATAACATGCATGAATGTTTCCAACATAATAGTATAGCATGGAATACTACTGAAACATAACATAATATATTTGAATAATACTGAAACATAAAAGACGCATGAATATTACAGCAAAAAATTTAATCATTCAGCATCAAATTTACTTCTCATACATCTTATTCTTAAATATTTTCTTCTCTTACATTTATTACTGTCTTTTAATAATTTTTTTATTAATGATTTGGAAAAACATGTATTAGTTGGTGGAACTTTTTCAAAAAAAAAAAGTCAATACGCTAATAATAATTTCTAAGAGGCAGATGGAGTACAACAATTGTGCTTTATACAGACACTTGATAGGCTTTTTCTTTTTATCACTCCAGTATTTTTAAGATAGTCCAAGACATTTAAGATACTTTAGACTTTAAGGATGATTACAGGACGAAATCCTAATCCTTTCTTAACTGCACCACTTTACAAGCGGGTATTTTTTTGACATGCCATTTGAGAAGATAGCTAATTTCAAGCTTGAGCACCAACCTTAACGACCTCCTAAAATTACAATATTTTTTCCCCGCATGACTTTAATTATGTTCATTTTCTTTATCATCTGCCTCATTAGGATAGAGAAAGCAATTTTCGTTCTTTGCGTATGTGATTGATACATTGCTTCATTACGCTATAGAACCATTTTCTTTTATTGCAGAAACCAAATAGCGGTGAAAAAAAGGTAAGAGGAATCTGAACACTCAAGAGACAATATTCTTGCTGTTCTTTGAGCGCATTATAAATGCCAATACGTCAATTTTCGCGCATGAGATACCATGAGTCACTGGTTTCCTATTGACTCCATCGATTCAATTGTCATGCTCCTCTTTTATCTGCGCCTTTTGCTACTAAATTTGTCTCTGGGAGCTAAGATGCTGATTCACTGGTATTTTCCTATCGACACCCCTCCCTCTGCCCTCCCATTAAAGCAGCTCCTTTGTATTCATTTCAGTTCCGTCTCCTCACAATTCTGGAGATTTTTCTATATTGATGATGATCGTTACTTCTGGCTTATATCTCGCTTAATTACTATTGATTGGAGGAAGCCCTTTGTGCGTCCGTGGTAACAGTAAAAGACAACAATCTAAACGGTTGGAGACTTGAAATATTGCCCCTTTTTTTCCCTGCAGAGAAAAATGGAAAGTATGTGTATAACTGTGTGTTGTTTGTGTATAACTTTCTTTTTCTGTCTTTGTATGTGAAAGGGAGCATTATTGGAGATCAACGTATGATGTTATGCACATTGTATTGAAGCCTCTCACTTTTCAAACATATGAATCAGTTTGATGGATCATCAGCAGGTACAGATTTCTGAACCTCGGGTTCAATTTGAAATTTTTGGTAAATGCTCATCGAAAGTTTTCTCTCGCCTCATGCGTAATTGTTATGTTAAAATCCTTATTACAGAGAGTTCTTCAATGGATTTGATGTTATGGAATGTCCTAATACATCGGGATTTAATACCCGTAAGAGTTCAAACTGTTGTGTATTAAGAATCAACAACAACTTATTAAAAGTATGGTGACTTGGCTAACTTTTTGACCGTCGGTACTACACAGGTTTCACGTTCGAATCCTGGCTGTGGCATGGATGATGTGATTACTTTCGGAATGTTATTATTATTATTAATAATAATACTGAAAAATAATACTATAACATGCTTGACATTACTGAAACATAACATAACATGCATGAATATTAGTGAAACAAATTTACTTCCCATATACCTTATCCTAAATATTTTCGTGTCTCTTGCTACTTTATTGTCGTCTTTTAATAAATTTATTAATTATTTGGCCAAACATGCATTTGTTAGGGAACTTTTGTCACGTGAAAACATGAAAAGTCAATAAGCGAAAAACAAGTTCTAAGAAAAAAGATGAGTACGAACAATTACAATTTTTATACAGACCATAACAGGCTTTCTGTATCATTCCACGACTTTCTAGGATCCTCTAAGACATTTAAAATCTTCTAGAACTTTTTTAAAGAGGATTACGCCAAAAAAATCTCTAATCCTTCTTAACTGCACCTTGCCAGCGGCTATTTTTTTTCCACACAACATTTGAGAAGATAAGCTAATTTCTCGCTTAAGCACCAACCTCTTTAACGACCTCCCACATTACAAATATTTTTCCCCGCATGACCTTTAATTATGTTCATTTTCTTTATCTCTGCCTCATTAGGATAGAGAAAGCAATTTTCGTTCTTGCGTGTGCGATTATACATTTCACGCTATTACGCCATGAGAACCATTTTCTTTTGTATTGCAGACACCAAATAGCGGTGAGGTGGGGGGAGGAATCTGAACACTCAGAGAGAGTCAATATTCTGTTCTTGAGCGCATTATAATGCCAATGTCAATTTTCGCATGAGATGTGCATATAGACTGTTTCCTATTGACTCTACTGATTCAATTGTCATGCTCCTTTTTATCTGTTTTTTGCTACCAACTTGGTCCCGGGGTGCAGATGCCCACTTCCATTCATACACCTCTACACCTCCCATTAAAGAGCCCCTGTATTCATTTCAGTTCTTTTTCTTCTCCCTCATCAATTCCTGGAGATTTTTTCTATATTGATGATGATCGTTACTTCTGGCTTATATCTCGCTTAATTATTATTGATTGGAGGCCCTTTTTTGTGCGTCTGTGGTGTAACAGTAAAAGACAATACAAACGGTTGGAGACTTGAAATATTGCCCTCTTTTTTCCCCTTCTGCAGAGAAAATGTGGAGTAGGTGTATAACTGAGAGCTGTCTGTGTAGTAACTTTCTTTCTCTGTCTTTTGGTGAAGTGAAGGGAGCATGCGGCAGATCAACGCATGATGTTATGCGCCAATGTATTGAAGCTTCTCACTTTTTCAAACATGTAGAATCAGCAGAAGCGGATGGATCATCAGCGCATCAGATTTCCTTAGAACTCAGGTTCAATTTGAAATTTTGTAAATGCTAATCGAAAAGCTTTTCTCTTCGCCTATGCGTAATTTGTTAAGCGTTAGCAACCTTTATCACAGAGAGTTCTTCAATGGATTTGATGTTATGGAATGCTCCAATACATCAGATTTAATACCCGTAAGAGTTCAAACCAAGCTAGTGTATTAAGAATCAACAACAACTTATTAAAAGTGGCGGCGGTACCTGGCTAACTCTTTTTGCGTCGGTACTACACAGGTTTCGGTTTCGAATCTCGGCGGTGCTATGAATGTTTGTAGTGGTTAATAATGTGGAGATGAGCAGAGGCATTACGTGACAGCGTGGTTTCTGTTCACTGAATGTTGTTGAGTGAGATATCCCCAATATATTTGAACAACCTTTATTTGTGAAAATATTTTACTCTTAATCCTTCATTTAATATGTGAGACGCATTGGTTTAGTAGAATATGTTAAGCTATGACATCAGATTATAACTTCGTTTCAAATAAACAATTCTATAATTTTAATATCATAGTGAACAGTTTATTTTTATATGTTAACACAAAGTTTGATATTAAATCAGATTTTGTAATGATCGTTTAACTGCACCACTTCTAAGTTACTTGAAATATTTCTTCCCAAAAATGTTTAAGTAATAACTAATTTTGGTGCCTGATCACGTTCTGGCGGTGATATGTAATTGTGTAGTGGTTTGGGAACTAATTCTTGCCGTAGGTCCTGGATCTAATGCATTATAGAGCGTTTTGGCTGACAACCCTATTCTGTAAAAAAGTTTCTTCCGGAATCTTCTGCCAGTAAGCCGAGGTTCGGCTCACTGTGGAGCTGTTGCGCCATTGAAGGATGAGAATATATTCATTTTTTTCTAAGCTTTGGATGTACGTTTTTAATAATCACTTTTATGCCAATCTCCTATTTTAAGTGGTATTTTTATTTTTTTTTTAATATATTTCTTATCATCAGTATGGCTGC
>BPLR01004912.1:0-81527 GCA_021605095.1 Caerostris extrusa | reverse complement strand
AAATTCTCATATCTCTCCTAGGGATAAACATAAAATCCACATAGGGAAGTCTTTTCATTCATGAACATTAATGAAAATTATGGACTATGTTCATTTCATGAACATAGTCCATAGGAAAGAATGTCTTTTCATTATGTTTATTAATAAGGGTAAAAGGAACCTCTCAGTTGCCTGCACAAGGAGTGTATTCCATATTTCAATAACAACAGAAGTCTGAATTTCTTTGATGCAACGACAATTCTTCTTTCATGACGAGTCTGATTTCTCATTCAATTGGACATGACATTATCATTAGTGAATAATTAAATATAACATTGCTGATTTTTCAGAATTGTTTGATAAAATGCTTAATTATATTTTGTCCTATTGAATGGTTCTTTTTTACTAATTTGATTTCTTCTTTTTAGATTCAAAACAGATTTATCTCAATTAGTTTTCAGTGATCAGTTTCTCCATCTTTCATCTCGTACTGCATCACCTTATTTATATGGCTTAGGAGAGCAAAAGGAAGGACTTCTACGATCATTTAATTGGACAAGATATACGATATTCAACCAAGGAGATTTGCCTGTGGTAATTGTGTTATATTAGTGAGACATACAAATTTTATCCTACATTCTTTTTTTTTTTTTGATATATTTCGTATTTCTAAAATGATTTGTGTAAGTTTTAAAATATCTGTTAGTTATACCTACACTTTTATTAAATGAAGAAAGGCTAAAAGAATCATTATGAGAAAAAAAAAAAGCTTATTTTATATTCATCATTAGGTCTCAATCAATTAATTATTTATTATTAGATTTATTTTCAGATTGTTTTAAATTATTAGTCAACAAGACATGAAAAAAAAAAAAAACTGGATTAGTCGACAAACCTACAAAATCAAGGAAATATTTTCATAAAATATATAAAACATATGGACTAATTTTTAAATCAAGTTTTTTTTTTTTTTTTTTCGGGAGGGTGAGGAGTTACTAATTTATTTCCTTTTCTACATTTCATTCAAAACAGTGTTTTTATTTTAATTTTATCAAATTATTTTACCCATATAGTTACTCGATGCTATTATGATTTATGATTGTATTATTATGTATTGTGATATTATTTGAGTTTTTAGTTATTTGATATTATTTTATACTATTTTTAATTTTAATTTATTCAACTTATTTGTTTATAAAATTTAAATTAAATTTCAAATAAACAATTTATGATTTGTGTTATAGCCATACAGAAACTTATATGGTAGTCATCCCTTTTATTTGGTTTTGGAAAATGATTATGATGGTAATGCCAATGGAGTCTTTCTGCTAAACAGTAATGCTATGGGTAATTGAAATAAATATTCTTATATAATCCAACAACATAATTGTACTTTTTCATGAATATATTAAGATGACATTCTATTGACTAATAACAATAAAATTATGATTAATCTATGGAACTTAATTAGTGATTTTTAATTAATTATTTTTTTTGATTTTATAATAAATTGAAAGTATTTAATTTTCTAGTTACAAATAATTAAATATCCCTTAAAAATTTCTTTGAAACATTTTTATATACAATTTTTTTTTGAATAACATTATTATGATTTTATATTTATATTTATAGATATCTCTTGTTACATGTATAAGAATATTTTAAAAAATGCCTCCTACTGAAATGAAATTTAGAATACTAAACACATACTTGATTGTATATTGTGTACACAAAATTTATTGACGTGAAATATATATTGATATAACAATTACTAGTCCTTTAAGTATTCATTCAAGGGAGATATAGATATAATGGGATGGGAGATATATAGGAGATATTAATGGGATATATATATATATATAATATAAATTAATATCTTTTAGATATTATTTTATTCTCAAATACTTTATTCATTATATTGTACTTGAGGGTCATATATCAACAATAAAAAGTGATGGGAAATATTTTCTTGTCTGCTACAAAAAACTTTTGTTTTATCATACTGATTAAACAAAATACTGATTTTATAGATGCTGTTCTTCAGCCTGCTCCAGCAATTAACTGGAGAACTATTGGTGGTATTTTGGATTTTTTCATAATGCTGGGACCAACTCCAGCTGATGTGGTAAAGCAATATACAGGAATCATTGGTCGTCCATTTATGATTCCATATTGGAGTCTTGGATTTCATCTCTGCAGATATGGATACAATTCTTCAGAAAAAACCAATGAAACATTACAGAGAAACTTGGATAAAGGGGTTCCTGTTGTAAGTAATTTACTACCTTAATATCTTTTAATATTTGTGTATCTTTACAGTATATAAATAATTTCATTTGTTGGTTGCTTTCATATAAAAAAAAAGTTGTATAAAAGTATAAGGTAGGATATAAATGATAAAAAGGTAAAATAGATGAAGATAAAAGTATAAAGATAAGATATAAATGATAAAGATGAAAAAAAATGTAAAAATAGATAAAAAATAAAGATAAAGGTATGATATAAATGATAAAATATTCCCATTTATGTCACAACTTTATCTTTTTTTTTTATATTTTTTAATGCTAACCATATGTTAATATACGAATGTGATAACTGAAAAATAATAAATTGCTATTGCACAAATTAAATGAATTACAGATTTAGTAACAAAATTTCATAATTTTGAAAAATTAAAAATTTTGAAAATATCAAATGTAATTAGGAATTGTTTTAACAATAATTTTTTTTTTTCAAGTTTATAATTTCTAGTATTGCCACATTTAATTTTTAATTTTTTTTTTTTTTTTTTTTTCATTTCTTGTTAATTTTCAAAAATATATTATAATAAAAATGTTTCTTGCTTTTTTTAGTTATCCTATTGCAAATTTTGTTATTCCTAATATTGTAATATAAAAAGTAATAAGCAAAACAAATTTGTTTTCCAGCATGCATATTATATTGAATATTTTATTAGATTGTTTATGTTAATTAGGTTGGTATGAAATGGGGTGTAGTTAGTGGTGGGTTGGTGTTTTTAGGTTGTTATGAAATAAACTTTTAGCTGACATTCTATAAAATATATATCTACCAGTATTAAATTATTTTTCAATCAGTTAATCATTATTTCTACATACTTATATTTTAGTACTTATTCTGTATACTCTGTCGAGATATTTTGTTCTCATATAGTTTTGGAAATTTTAAAAAAATCTTAAACAAATAGAAACCTGGAATCCAACAAAATATGGATCATGTTTCTATATGAATATAAACATGTACATTCTGCTACCCAAGCTATAGGAAATATTAATGCAGCATTTTGGAATGATACAGCTAATATGTAAAATGACGGTTTGAGAAGTTCTTATCAGGAGTTTTGATAATAGAAAATGAACCCTGTGAAACATTTCACATATGTGTGAAGTCTCACATCTCAAAAGTGCCCTCTATAAGATGTTCTGAGGGAAAAGTTAGTCCTGCTGTAACTGTTAGAGAATTTATTGTTGATCTTGGAGTAGATATAATAACAGTTTCAAAATAACTGTAACTGAATTTATGGATTCTAAATTAAAGATGCTCTGTGAAACTGGCATAAAAATACTTTTTATCCGTAGTAGAAGTGCATTAATGTAATTGGAACTTAAGCAATTTGTGTTTGTGACTTTCTAAAAATTGTGTACTCAAAAGTTCATTTCATATGAAACAAGCCAATATATTAATTATTATATTTTTAGGATATTTTCACCAGATCATCATAAAATAAAAATTTATAGTATTTTACTGGGATAATAATAGCTACTACCAAATTCTTTTAATAACTTTTTTTCTCTATTTAAATTAAGAACATTGTTTAATTTAAATATAAATTTGTATTTTGTGATTATTTATTTAATAATAAAGTTGTTTTTTTACCTTTAGGATGTTCAGTGGAATGACATAGATTTCATGAATAGACGTTTAACTTTTACTTATGATCCAATAAATTTTAAGGGACTTCCAGAATTTGTCAAAAGTCTTCATGAAAAATGAATGCATTATGTCGGAATGTTTGTAAGTTGTATCTTCTTGCTGATTTATTATAATGTGTTTTCTTATCATAAGATTGCCTTTTTATTTAATTTTTTTTTTTTTTATAATTGGCATTTTTTATACATATTATACATTTTTTATACATATGTTTGTAACTGACTCTTTGGGCTCGGTTTTGCCCTACTTTAAGAGATCAGATTTATTTGAAACGTTGTAGACTTATCAAGGACCGACGACAATAAAATAATTTGATAAGTTTATTATCTCATCATGATTAGGATCGCCAGGATTAGTGAGTTTATTTTAACTTATGAAGAGCAATTTAACCCATGTAGAATGAAAGTACCTAAAACATTCAAACCTACGTGGGACAACACGCCTGACTACTGATCAGGAGATTCCCTGTTCAAATCCTGGCTGGCTTGACATATTGGCATTTAGCCTTAGTTTAACTCACAATTAAATTATTGTAAGAACTATAATTCCAGTCCTCCATACCGGGACCTCATTTAAATACTATAGTTTAAAAACACTAAAAAACACACTTTTAGAGTTAAGTAAAAAATAATTGTTAACATAAGAATAAAATTACTGACGTGAAAATTAATGTCACTGTTCTAAAAGCGTGGGGTGCTTTGTATGACATTTTTAAACTAACTCTGCATTTCAGAATGAAACTAGTGAAAAATTATAACGATTGATATCGAGCACCCCATACTTTTAGAACAGTGACATTCATTTTCTTTGTCAGTAATTTTATTCTTATGTTAACAATTATTTTTTACTTTTTAGATTTATTAACTCTAAAAGCGTGTTTTTAAACTATAATTTTTTTATTATAAAAATGAATAGTCCTGTTGCAGTCATAAATAAAATTCTAGAAATCTAACATTTTTATGTCAATTGTTACTTGTGATTGTATTTTTAAATTTCTTATATGAATTTTTTATTTTTATTCACTTAATATGTACATAATAGCTATTATTTTTTATTCATTATAAATTATACTTTTATTAACTAACATCTCATCTCATTATTATTATTACTATTATTTATAAGATTATATTTGTACTTTAGTTTTTTTTTTTTTTTTAATTTTTATTTGTATTTTTTAAAATCATGTTGTTTTAATTTAGGTGTCACTAGTTTTAGCAATAATCATGGTATCTCTTTTGTATTGTGAACATAAATTGGATTACTTATTGAAATGTGATAAAACATAACTGGACTTAATAATATGCATATAGTACAAGAAATATTACTACTGCTAAGTACATTTTTAGATATTTTAATGGAAAAAAAAATAATTTCATAAGATTATTCTCATGGGGTATAAAAAAAAAATGAAATCTATTAATAAATTTCCAATTATAAAGTCCAGTTATGTTTTATCACATTTCAATAAGCAATCCAATTTATGTTCACAATACAAAAGAGATATCATGATTATTGCTAAAATTAGTGTCACCTAAATTAAAACAACATGATTTTTTAATGAGTCTAATATTTCTTTAATGTATCATTATTTTGTAAATATCTGACTTGCAGAATTTTAGTCTGCAATCATTATTCATTATTTTTTCAATCTATGATTACTGAGCAGTTATTACTAATTTTTTAAAGACAAAGAAATATGGTATGCTAATTCTTTTTCCTTAATAATTCTTTTAGTCCCCAGGTGTATCTAATACAGAAGAGCCTCATACATATGCACCTTATGATGATGCTGCCAAGTTGGACCTTTTTCTGAAGGATGTCAATGGTTCAGACCTTGAAGCAAAAGTAAAATTGTTGCATTTTTCTATTGATTCATAAAAATGTTTATAAACTCCTTTAATTATACATTATATCATATATGTAGAAATTCATAATCTCTTCTAGTTTATTCTTGTGGAACACAGAATTGCAGAATGTGATTTTGTATGGACCCAGTAATTTAATCATTTCCATTTAAATTGTCCATCCCTAGAATTTCATTCATATGTAGTATTTTGTTGAGTATCAGCAGCATTATCAGCTTTTTTAAAGGGATTGCCATTGATTGAAAAGGAAGCCAAAAAAAGTTGTATACATTGTGAAATCAATTCGCCTTGAAGGATTTTCAAATATTGAAGGGAATGAATTAATTAAGAATGATGATAAAAAAAAATGACAAATGTAGAAATAAATTATCTTGTAATACCAGCTGACAGTCAAAGCAACTATAGTGAAGAAGCTTAACTTACTAGAAGTTAAATGAATTGTTAGAGAAGTGCATGAACTACCTCATTTTTCAATAGCAATTGACCCAAATGAAGTAAAAGGACATGGAGGAGCTATTAAAAACTCTGCACTCTGTACTTTGAAACTCTTTTAAAAATTGCTTCAGTTATCAGCCATTGCCCCAAGAAAAATCACCATTTTCATAAAAATCATAATGTGCCTATTTAAGCAGTTATGAAAAAATGTTTTAATTAACATTTATTTCATTTTTCTTTTTAACTATAAAAATATTTAAGTTTGCTTAAATTATACATGCTTTCTTAATTTGAACTATACGCAACACATTTTTTTCCATTGAAAGTTAACAACAGAGTATAATTATGCTGTTCATGCCTTGCATTAATAGGGTTATCTCTTGTTAAGCAAGAGTTTGCCGCAATTCAAATTTTAATGTGGATGATTTATTAATTTTATTCCTTTTCATCAAGTATTTTATAATAAAAGTAAATTGCTGAAAAGCTGAAATATTTTTAATGCTAATTGGCACCTGCTGTCAGTGATGGAAGTTATCTTAAAAACTCAATGATCAGAAGTTCTGGAATTCACTATTGCTTCCTTCTGATTGTTTAGACTAATAAATTAAGCTGAGATTAATTTTAATAATATCATTGCATATTAAGTCAATATAAGTGGTACTATCATAAATGAATAAGAAAATTTACTACAAATAAAAAAAAAAAAGTAATGTTTGCTTTAAAATTCAGTAATGTTTTTACAGTTTGCTATTGAACATTTTTTTACCATGATGAATTAAAAAACAAAATTCTTGTTTTACTTGATATAAATTTTGATTAATAACATGGGCAACAATATACAAATAAGTTTAATATAACAATTATACTCTTTCTAAATTCCACAAATTGAAAATATTATTGACCTTGATAGGTTCAGATTAAAAACATGTGCATATTATTATTTCTTAGAAAACACAAGCTTATTATTCTATTCTATGTTTCTAAATATCCTGAAATGAAATCTGGCCATTGTATTGATAATATCAAATAATGTGAAACATACTTGTTTTGATATTTGTTATATTTAATACTTTAGAAACAATGAAATGTTTATTTATATATTCAATTTTTATATTCATACAAAGATTTTTACTTTATATAGTAAATATATTACTGTTATGCAAAATAGCATATTTCTTGCAAATTTATTTTAATAATTATATGTCATAAAATTACCATACTTGTGCATTTAAATATATTTTTATTGTGAATTTAATTTTTACAAATGTCAATTTTATGCAATCTTTTTTAGTTATACTATTTGATTCTTGACATTTTAGAGAAAACCATTTATTTAGATTTATGTTTGTTTCCTTGCTACTTTATTTAGGTTTGGAATGTCAATTCTACTGTTTTTCCTGATTTTAGTAACCCGAATACATCCTCATATTGGGCTAAACAATTTACAGATTTTCATTCTAAGTTACAATTTGACGGAGCTTGGCTTGTGAGTATATTTTCTGAGTATTCTGTTATATTGCTTATACCTATTAAAGTTGTTTTTTTTTTTTTTCATAAAAATGTAATTAAGTCTTAAATTACAGATTTTATTTTTCATTTGACATACACAAAAAACATTGTGGTTTGTGATCATTAATATTAAATTTGTATTTGTAGAATAAATTATTTTATACAACAAAATATGTATTTAAAAATATATATTTAATAGAAGATGAATTAACATAATTGTATTAAAATAAATTTTTAATTATAAATATATTTTGATAATAAAGCACAATTTTATAACCTTCAAGAAATAAGTTGAATGCACTTTTGTACATTCTTCATTTATAAAAGGCTACTATAAAACTTGTGATTTTTAATATTATAAATCTAACTTAATGAATTATAAAATAAGTTTCTAATGTGATATTATTTATACTTTTTCTGTCATAGCCTTTCATTTATGTTAAATTACTTTTTAAAAACAGAAATACAGTTTTTAAGATGTAATTATAATTTTAATTTGCAAAAGTATGTTATTTATATCCTAAAATTGCACCTACATATTTCTTTTCTAATAAAATGCAAATTATGTGGAATTTACAAGAATTTTTTAAAATTTTTTTATTTGAAATAACAATCAATTACAACGATGTATGGAGCAGAATATCATTGAACCGTTTCTAATGGTTGAGTTTGAAGCTGTGAATTGAATTTTCAAAATTTTAATAGCAGTTTTATTTGTATTAATTTTAAAGTTGGAAATTGGATGTTTTGTTAAAACATTTAATTATTTATGCCTTGTTATAATAGATCTCTTTTCAAAATCTACTAAAAAATCTAATTGTGTTCTAGTACCTTGTTAATAGTTATTAAAAATTTTGATGTACCTATAGATAACTTCAGGCACAATGATGCAAATATCTGAATAATATTTTTTATATATATAATTAGGAAAAAACATATAACAGAACAGATAATACTTTCATTACAAAAACATTATTTTTGAAAGCAGCTTGAAATAATTCATATATGCATTATGTATATACATTAGGAAGTATAGGAGCAGGGCAGGTATCCAAATTTTTAGTTCTCTCAGATTGCAATAAAACAAAACTAATGGAATAAACTTACACCAATATTATAGCATAATAATTTTGAAACTTTTTTTTTTTTTAACAAATGTGTTTTTGTAAGTTATTGAGCTGATCAATAATTTTTAAAATCTGAAATCTTAGAGAATAAAAACGAAAATATTAATAATATAAATTATTTCCTTTCTTATATATGCTTATGTAATTAGAATTTCAAAAAATAAAATGAGTGTTTAAAAAAACCTTATATAAATTTATGATTTCATGACAGATTCTATAACAGCACTGAATGGGAATTAGACAATCACACGTCACTAAGACATTTCTGTCAAGTTTTAATGTTTCTGTATTTTATATAAATATTAAATATATAAATCTGAATTGACCAAAATATTGTATTTAGCTCTAAAACACCATCAACAGTCAGATTTTGTTTCTTTTTAAAAAGTCGTCTGGGAGTATTCAAAATTCCTGTCAAGATCATCATATGTTTTTATAATATGAAATATGTTTGAAAGACTTTTTTTCTTCTGAAATTTTCATAACAGTTCCACAGTTGTTAGAGAACAGTTTGAGCTATCCAACTCAGTACAAATGCAAATAGTTAGTCTCAGAACGCTGTAAATTCTGAATAAATAAATTGTTCTATGCTGAATTAGTGAAATGTTATAATAATTATTAGCAATTACAATAATAATGTTTATATTTTGTTTTAAATAAATGTTGGTAATGGGATTTTTTTTTTTTTTTTTAAAGAATGCAAAACAAAAAATGTTAAAGAATGTAGATTTTTTTTTAAAGAATATAAAGGGGCTGCACAAGTAAAGCCACTTATTGAATCAGCCCTCAGTTTGCTAGTTGGTCTTTGTTGATACATATAGATGATATGGGTTATATATTTTTATTTGCAGGATATGAATGAACCATTAAATTTTAAGAATGGTTCTTTGTATGGCTGCCCTGATAACGAAATTGAGAACCCACAATATTTACCTGGAAGACCTTATCCTTTACGTACACTGACAGCATGCATGACAGCAAAACACCATTCAACTATTCATTACAATGAACACAACTTAGTAGCTTTCAGAGAAGCTCATGCAACCTTTGAGTACATTGTTTTTTATTATTTACTATACCTTTGTGAAATTTATTCCTCATTTTCATTTAATGTTTAAGAATTACCACCATAATTAATTTTAAACTAAGATGCATAATCTTCAAGGTGTTTTTTATAAATAAAAATAAATCACCTTAAATAAATTTAAAAATTCAAGAAAATTACGTGAAAATCTTTCTGATGAATACAAACTTTAGTTATTATGAACTTCAGAATTACCAATGATTAATCTTTGATAAGGAATCCCGACTCTAAATAAAAATTTTAAAAATCCTGATTCCTTTTATGACAAAATGTGCACCCCCTTTTTTGTCTCGATCAAAACATAAATAAAACCTTAATAACATAAGAAGAACTTTATAATTATGCATCAGGTCTAGAACCAACTCTTAGTTACAGGTTTACTATTTCATTGATGACAACTAGTGTTAAAATGTTTCATTACTTTTACAATCAATAATTACATATTTATGCTTATAAAATGATTTGTATTTATAAATATAATCTGAATCCTTCAATTTTGAGTTTAATAAAGTATTTATATTATATATAATATGAAAATAAAATAAAATCAATCAATCACTGAAGTTATTCTGGTAATTGATAATGAAATCTTTTGAGAAAGGCATAGTAGAATTTTGGCTGGTATAAAGATAAAAAGCTTGAATAAGAAATGAAAATTTGAGTAAGATTGAAATTAAGAAATACATCTAAAAATTACGGCTCCTTTAACATAATTAGCAAAATTTCATTTCAGTATTGTATTTTTAACAGAAACTTTATGAAAGAATTAAATTTTCATACAGCTTTTTTGTAAGAAAACTGAATGCTAATGTATCTTGTCTTTTTGTCTACACAGCTAATATTTCAATAATAATGCATTTTTCTGTTTACTAGCATATAATTATTCAGACATCAATACTTGAATAATTAAGTATTATTGTTATTCTTTTAATACAAATAATTTTTTTCTTATAACTTAATTACTTTTTAATATTTATGTATCTTTTTTTTTTTTAAATCTTACATATTTTTATTAAAATATTGAGTTCATTCTGTTAAGAACATCTAATAATTAAATACAGTAATCAAATTGCATTTCTTAATCAAATAATTCTTATTGTACAAAAACTTGAAGTTATGTATCTAGTACACTTCATTTGTAATATATATTTTTTATTCTTTTAATGTAAATTTTTTTACAAAAATATTATTCTTTTTACATTTTGTGATTAATAATTATTTTAGAATTTTGAATTTTATGTATAATTCTTTTTATTATTTAAAGGATCTTAATTTATAGAAAAATCAACATTATATATGTTTTGAATAATAATGATATAATTATTATATTAAAAATAAATGTAAATAAATTTTCACTTATATTGTTATATTTCATTGTTCAATAGTTTATTCAGAATTTTGTTTCATATTTCTTTGATAAAATAAGAATCTTTGATTCTAATAATTGTTCATTGCTTTAAATAACATGTCTCAAGGTATTTATAGTAAATTATAAACATTGTTTGGGTATTTTTAGTGCTCTAAAAGACATAAGAAATAAACGTCCTTTCATAATATCTCGAGCAACTTTTGCTGGACAAGGAGTACATAGCGGTCATTGGAGTGGAGATATCACTTCAGATTGGGATGACATGCGATATACTATACCAGGTTATTAAACAAATTTCATTAATTAGCATATATAAGGGGTGATTATAAAGTTACTGTTTGAGGCGTGGCTGCAGCGTATATGCATATTAGTATGTGGATATATAAGCACCGACATCAAGGCATAGGAATATTGTGACATTCGTTTATTTCCAAAGTGTGGTTGAGAAATGCTGAAATATTAACAATGATGATGTTAGTACCAAATTCGTCCAAACTGGACCAACCTGCTTATTGATTTCAAGTATCCGAGTATCTCCATCACTGAGGAATGGTTCTGCGAAGAGATTACGAGAGATGCAATTAAGGCAAAACGTCTTTGAAAATTGCGAAATGGTGTGATACTTCATGATAACACAAGTCACCAACCATATCACACATATCATAACACAGAAGTTACTTGCACTAAAATGAAAGACACTTGATCATCCACCTTACAGTCCTGATCTTTCTCCTTATGATTTTCATGCCTTCCTTCTCTTGAAAAAGTCATTGGAAGGTCGACTGTTCCTGCCAGATGTAGAAGTGCAGCAAACAGTTTGAGACTTCTTCAAAACAGCAGAAAGAGGAGTTTTATCAAAGGGGTGTATTCAATCTGTGAAACAGTATGATGATTGCCTAATTGCTGAAGGGGATTTTGCATGACTGGCATACCAAATCTGGACTTGGCCGTCAAACAGAAACTTTTTGATAGCCCTTTATATTTAGCATGTCTTGCCTATGAAGAACGAATAGGCTTTATGTTATATTTTAAGTTGTTATTGTTTTAATTTTAAAAATTCATCGAAAAATAATATTTTTAGATTACATATGATAGGTTTAAAATTTTTAATACTGATAAGTACTATTTTAATACTAATATATACTTTAATACTGATGATGACTTTCTTTCAGCAATGTTATTATTTAATATGTATGGAATTCCTATGGTTGGATCAGATATTTGTGGATTTCGACTAAATACAACAGATGATTTATGCACAAGATGGCAAGCCCTGGGGGCATTTTATCCCTTTTCACGAAATCATAATGATTTTGATACAATAGTATGTATAAAATGATAAATGTCCATGCATGTTTAAATTAATTATGGTGGTCTTAATTCAATTTTTAATTATTAGCAAAAAAAAAAGTATTTAGTATCTAATTCTGTTTTATTATTTTTATCTTATTAATGATTAAATATAAAATGTTAATATTAAACTCGCACACATTTAAAAATTTTATTATATAACACCTGCATCTGTTTATATTAACCCAAATCATATAATTTTTTGAGTATTAATATATATTTATAAAAAAAATTATATGTTATATGTTTTAAAATAGAGAAAGTTTTGTATAAAAATTGATCTATTTAATTATTGAATGCTTTTTTTTTTTAATTTATAAAAGCTGGGATGTATTCTAATGATTAAATCTGTATCCTATTTTTAGGAGCAAGATCCAGCTGCAATGAGTGAAAATGTTTTGAAAGCTACAAAAGATAATTTGAATACAAGATATTACATGCTGCCATATTTTTATACACTTTTCCATCTTAGTCATGACTTCGGTGAAATTACAGTGAGACCCTTGTTTTTTGAGTATGTACATCTATAGTTAACTTTGAAGTAATGAAACTGAAACTATGTTCAATAAAATAAAAATAATTTGATTTTATACATTTTTAATTTTAATAAGGAAGTTAGTGTGGAAAAATGAAATATTTCTAACTTATATACATATAAATTTAATTAGATATATTATATAGGAAAGGCATACAGAATTTTTACTTTTTTGTTTCTTTTATTTCAGATTTCCAAATGATAAGAATGTTTATAATATAAATGATCAATTTTTATGGGGGCCTGCTGTACTTATAATGCCAGTTCTATATAATGTATGATATAATTATTTAATACTATTATTTTCAGTGTATCATAGAAAAGAAAAACTTTATTACTAAAATATATATTTAAATAACTTATTTAATTGTTTTAGTTTGCTATAGATTGAGTTTTAAATGCATTGCATTTTCTTTCTTTCTTTTTTTTTTTTTTTTTTTTTTTTAATTTACTTATTTTTATAATTCAAAAATTTGAAGAAATCTTAATTTACATGCAGAAGTCTAATATTATATAATTATTCATTTTAAGTTTTCATTAAAAAAAGTATTCATTTCTAATGATTTTAAATCTCTTTCAACAACAACTATTATAACATTGCTCATTATTACCTTCATTTAATACATTAAAAATACATAATTTACTTTTCTATTGCTCATTAATTCATGATTATTTTCAGCTAAAGTGATTCTTTATTTTTTATTAAATCATTTATAATGAACTAGTGTAAAGTGTCTAGTTTTTTATAATCATAAATTATGATCATTTGTTTAAACTACATGAATTTTAATGAATAAGTACTTATTTATGAAAGATATATTGAAATTCTATGAATAAATATAATTAATTAACTGTATAACTTTGAAATTAAATATATTGCAATAAACTATGCATTACAACAACATATAGGTAGAATATTATAGAAATTATACATTATATAAAAACACAATGACAGTTTTCAACATTGAACACATCAAAATTGTGTAAATGTCAAAATTAATAAAATTCTTATTATTACAAATGGATAAAAAGTATTATTTATGTATTATCCATACTGTAAATTTTCAAATAAAATAAGATTCGTCTTTTGTTTATAATAGTTTAACCAAATTTATAAAGTATGTAACTTTTATTCCTTTAAATTTTTTGTATTATTTTAATGAAAAATGTTTATTTGATATTTTACATGAATGATTTTTATAGATATTTTTTTCTGATGTATTAATAAATAATAATTGTTGTTGCATTTAAAAAAGTGTGTATAATATTATTTTCCTATTACATATATGACATTAAATTATCCTTTTTAGATTTAAGAGTTGCTGTTCAAATACTGTAAATGATTTTTAATAAATAATTAAAGCATTTTTATTAAAGGATACAAATGAAATTTCACCTACTATCCAAAAGTATATGGTATGACTTCTATTCTGGTGAAAAATTCATTAGCAGTGGTGAACATACAATTATACAGGTTGAGCTAACAGATATAAAAGTAGCTGTTAGAGGTGGCTACATTTTGCCTTTACAAATACCAGGGAATACAACTACAGAGTGGTAAATTAAATTGTGTTTAATTATCAGTATCCATTCATGCATTACTCTTCACTTTCATTTTTGTTAAATTATTAAAATTGGGACTTTTATAAAATTGCTCTATGCATTTTACTTACATCATTAGTTTATTATTTGAGATATTTATTATTTATGCCAGAAATACATGTACTATACACTTATTTTGTTCTTGCAGTCGTAAGAATGCCTTTGATTTGTTGGTGGCTTTTAATGAGAACCAGGAAGCTACAGGTGTATTATATTGGGATGATGGAGATTCATTGGGTAAAGTTATTTTAATTACTTTACAACAGTAATGCATTTAAATTTAATCCTATTTAAATAAAATTAAAATAAGAAACAAAATAGATTTATTTTATTTAATTGGTTTGCTTTATTTATTATGAAACAACTGAGATTTTTTTATCATAAAATTTTACAATTTCTGTTTCAGATACCTATGAAAATGGAATCTATAATGAAATCAGTTTCACTGCAAAGGATGTAAGTTGCATCAGATCTTTTAATTATTAACTTTCTTATGCAAATTTCTGAAATGATAATTATTTTAATTGAAAAAGTATATATGCTGGAAAATCATTTACTGCAATATCCCACTGTAATGACTCCCATAACTCATTAATAGTAGTCCTTCATTGTATCTTGTATGTCTGGTAACACAGTAAAAGTATGATATACAACTAACACAATAACCAATGACTTCACCTATATCCCCACCCCACCCCCCCCAAAAAATGTGCATGAAATATCTGAATAGGATATATATATAAAACAAAGGACTAGTATAATAATTAATAAGATTTTTGTAATGATGATACTTTATTCTGTACAATAACAATGCTTTATAGGTAAAATGTATATGTTCTGTTTTAAATGCATAGAACTCAAATATTGTAATGACAAAAATTATTTAAGAAACTTTGCTACATTTTTTTAAATGTCAAGTTTTTGAATGGGTGAAGTTTTCATTTATAATTTTTCATTAAGATTCAAGGGTTAAAAATAATGTTAGATATTCCTTAATATCCAACTCATGGCAACTTGTGTAGCTATCATGCCGGAGTGCAGCATTGTTGTTGTTTCACTGCTTTCAGAAAAAGTTGTCTTGATGGCAATTGTAACAATATATGTAAAGCATCTTAACATTGATAGTCAAGCTGCTTAATTGGGGTTTTCCATATTCTCTCCCATATAACATGCAAATGAAGGGCAGTTACCTTTAATAAGAAGGCATTGTTTTCCCCTCATCACCTGTCAGTGAACTCTTCGTTATATTCATAAGTGGTACATTAGGCCCTTTGATGTTAAAAAAAAGTTTTTTAATGTCATGCTTTAAATTTTTTTGTACATTTATTATTTTTAAATCTAACATATCATTTTAAATTGCTGTTGATTAAAATAAATAAAATGTAGTGCAATAAAATATTAAATAATTTGTTATATTAATTACAAAATTTATAATATTTATTATGTAATGTTTATCAATTCACTTTGATATTTAATTCAATTTTTGATTTATCAATTATATTTCATAAAATGTCATTTCTTATAAAATACTTAAAATTGTTTATATTTGCCTTAACTTAGAGGTAATGTTTTTTTGTGTCTTTTTTTGTTTATTTTAAAAATAAGTTATCATTAAACATTTGTTTTTTAACTATATATGTTTATAAATATATAAGCATATATAATTGATATAAAATATAATCCTATAACATTATTTACCTATAACATTTGCTGTATTTTAAATATCCATACTTTTATAATTACAAAGGAAAAAAATTTAATTTTTGCACCATTAATATAATATTTTCATTTGATAAATTAAATATGCAAACATATTTCATAAGAGACATTATGTTAATATGTTGTTCCTGCTTACAAAATTGTCTATAACGTAATTTACACCACAATGAATATGATGTAATTAACTTACAAGCAATTTTTTTTTTCAATTTGAAAATAATTGAGTTTGTATTTAAAACAACACTTATTCCTTTTTTTTTTTTTTTTTTAATATTTTGCGGTATCAAAATATTAGAAAAAAATCTGTATAAAAGATGATTTGGTTCAGTATTACAAATCACTTTTATATAGACCTAATTGTAAAATTATAAATTTATTTTTCTAATATTTTTATATTAATAATTTCATCTGTAAAATGTTTTTAAAATAATATGTTAAATAGTATCATCAATTTGTTTAAGTTAAAAATCCTGCGAGCTCAATATAAATTCTTTTCACTTTTATGTATTCATTTATGCATTTTACTTTGTTATTGACCAAGGCATTGTCATTAAATTAACTACTTTAAGAAGAAGAAAAATCCACCATTACTACAGATTTCATATTTATTTACTATTATTTGATTGTTATGAATTCATAATACATTGTTTACCTAAATAGCCTACAAGAATATTTATACGGGATCAGAAATAAAGGTTTTAAGCTAATTTAAAATTGCTATCATATTAGTTATTTTAACAGCATTTATTCTTTAAAAAATTTTATTCATAATTTGTGAAAATTATTTTTTGTTTCTTATCTAGAATTGCTTTAACAGCACTGTTATTAAAAATGGATATGACACTACTATGAATTTGAATGAAATTAAAGTATATGGAATTCCAGAAGGTCCTTGGAATGTGACAATAAATGGAGATTTAGGATCATTTGAGTACAGAAAGGTGTGTAACTTTTTTTATTTTTTTACTTTTATGGCAAAAAATTTTAAGCAGTTTTTTTTACCAACTCTTTGAAGAAACAACCTATGCTAAAGAGTAATAATCATTTGTCATTTATATGAATAGCTTAATCTCTATGCTCACATGCATAATTTTAAGAATTACACTTTAACATTTAATAAAATTTAGTTTTCATAAAAAATTTAGTTTACATAAATCCATAATATAGATTATTTTTAGATATCTTGTATTTAAAAATAATTTTTCAAAAAAAAATTGAAAATTAGTGTTAAAATTTGATTTAAAAAATAATTGTATACATTTATTAGAGCAATAATTTTTATCAAAAAAAAAATTTAATTAAAATGTTTTTTCGTTTTGAAATGTACCAAAATTTTTCATTTCATTGGGAATTGTTTGCAATATGTAAAAGATAGTTTAATGCTAAAGCCAGTGGAATAGTTGGAATATGATTTGTTAGTGAGAAGTGTTGGTTTTTCGAGCATTTTTGAAGGATTCAGAATCATGAATCTATTAAAAATCCAATTATCGAAATTTTATAAAAATGTTTTTTTTTTTTTTTTTTTTTTTAATTCTACGAATTATACTTGAAATTAAATATTAAGTAGGCAGTTCAAGTGTATCCTTCAATAATATGACCAGTAGCAAAGAGAGTTACTGCTGTAGCAGACTGCCAAGTAAGTGTTGAGAGACTTTTCTCAGCAGCGAAGCTCATAAAAAGTTTTCTTCGATCAACAAGGAAAGAAGATCTTATAAAAACTATTTATATTATTTAGAAAAAAATTTATGTATTAGAAAATATAAAATTTTCTTTTTCTTCTAAAATACAAAAATTTTGCTTTGGAAAAACTACTTTTATAGATATGAGTTTAATAAAAGTCATTCAATTTATTTCACAAATTCTTCTAAATCCATTATGAAAAATCATGATACTTAAAATTACAGAAAAGAATCTGAAGTCGATGTACAAAAATACAACTCAAGAGTTGGAAATATTTTGGTTAACTTCAATCCTGGCTAATATTTACATTGCATTATCAAAATATGAATATATGAGACTATAGAATATTTATAATGAATGTCAAAATAAAGCTTTATGTTAACTAAATGTAGCAACAAAGCTCTTCGTCATTATCTAATAATTTAAGTTTAATCAAAACTTATCTTATCAATAATTCAGATTGTTATGGGATGCTTTAAAAAATAAATCATATCAACAAATATAAAATGAAATTTGATTAGAAATTCTGAGTAATTTTGCAAACACAGAAAATGCTAAATTTTTGTAATTAAAAAGGCATCTTTTAAAAATAAATATATTCAATAAAAAAAAAAAAAGGACAAAACTAATTTTAATAATTCTTGACAATTTTTATTAAATAAGAAAGAATTCCATATATAGGATTATGAATTTTAACAAATGTTTTTTAACCTAATTTATTGAATAAGATTTAAATGAAGAAATAGTTTACTACAGTTTATTTATACTACAACAAAATATGTTTATAATCTATGCCCTTATCTACCTTTTTTTTTTTTATATTTCCTTTTATTGAATTCAGTTTTCAAAAGTTATAATTGATGATTAAAATTTAAAAAGTTTTAGTACTTATTTTTATAATAGTAGTCCATTAAAATTAACATTATTTATGTTATTATTGATTATTGCCTACTGATTAATTTCTGTTAATCCATCATTGAATATAATGTTAATTTTTTTTTTTTTTTTAGCCCAATTTAATTATTTCTGTACATAATTATACCTTACTTGAAGATTTAAACATTGTATGGAACTATAATCAACAGGAATCAAACAGAAGTGTTGAATTTTAATCAAATTTAAAAATTATAAAAGTTCTAATGACTTGATTCTGTAAAAGTTTCTAATGTTTTTTAAACTATATTTTGACCTGTTGTTTGTACATGGTAATTTATATTTTCTAAGTTGAGGTTGAATTTTTTATATATATATATATATGATGATGTTATTTTGATTTTTTTTTTTATGTAAAAGAATGTGATGAATCTATATTTTATTACATTTGCAATACTATAATCTGTTTTGAAATTTACTATATTTGGTTATTTAATAGAAACAGTAATACATGTTTCTAATCTGCTTTCATTGGTTGCTAAAAAACAAGAAAAAAATTAGTTTACTGAATACATTATATTATTATATAAGTTCATTTAAATGAACATTGTTTTACAAATATCTATTAAAATGTATATTTTTAGAAATAGCAATTTTGGAATATTGTTTTAAAGTGTTAGTATTTAATAGTTAATTATATATTATGAAAAAAAAAAAATTATATAAATAGGGAATGAACATTTATACATTAATATTAAATAAATATTTTCTAATGCTTATTTTTTATCATTATGTTGATAATAAAAGGAAAATGAAGATTAAGATTCAGATCACCTTGTATTAAATATTTTTATGAATTCATTTTAATAAAAAATAGAAAAATGTAGTTAAATTGAATAAATTATTATTATTTAAAGCAAAACTATTATTAAATTATTATAAATTAATTATGTCTAATTAATTATTTAAAAATAGACAGCAATCAAATAATTGATATAATTATAATTTGAAGTATATATTTAACCAGAAATTGAACCATCTAATAATATTTTATTATATGATTTATGAATTTTAGTTTGTTAGTTTTTGAATTTAGTTTGTTTTCATTGTTGAATATAATATATTATACTTATATATAGGCAATAAATGTTTCTGGTGAAATATAAATTATTATAGTGATATTTTGCTTGATTTTTTTTACTTCTCGAATATGTATTGATTTCATTTTTTTTTTTTTTTTTTTTTTTTTTAAATTTCTTACTCATTTGCCTTGTGATAAATATTTATGTTGAAATAAGATGCTTTATACTATTAGATGTTAATATATATAAAGTGGATGTTTTTGTATTATCATTTGAATCAATTTACACTCACAAATTAAATTATCACACTTTTATAAAATTGGTACTTTCTTTTAATACTGAAAATCATGAATTTGTTTTTTTTTTTTTTTTTTTTTTTTTTATGTAATTGATGGGTTCTAGTCATTTTAATATAAATAAAAGTTGTTTATTTTCATTTCATTGTCTCCTTCTTTGAGTGTTATTTACATTTTTCCCCAAGCATTACAATCTATAATATTTTTCATCTTCCACATTTTATCTGTTGTATTAAAAAAAAACACACACACACAAAAATCATCCATCATATTTTATTTCTTTTATATACAGATTATAAATATATACAAAATTATGTTTAAATATTTTGTAACTATTCCGATTTTCTCCATGAATTAAATTTATATGGGGAAAAAAAACCCTGAATGCCATTTGTTCAGAATAGGGTTTAATTATCATCTGTATCTTTAAAATTCTTTGCATTAACATGTTGCTGGAAAATAAACAATCGATAGAAGGCTGCATTTTCAATTTATACAAGCAGAAATGTTCTTTGATTATTAAAATAGATAAGTAAAGCATGGTTTTAATATTTTTTACGTATAAAATAAATGATACAATTAATAAAAAAAGAAAAAGATTAGCAAAAATTTACTTTGACATGATAAAAGATAAAAAAAATACATAGCCAACTCAAATACAGATACTTCTTATATTTAAACTCACTTCAAATGTCTTTTAAAAAATTCCAATTCCCTAAAGAATTATTGCAAATTGTTTAAACAGCTTTGTAAGAATTTAAAAAAAAAAAAGTTTTTAACTCTGATTTAAAGCTAATAAAAAAAAAATGTTCACTGCAGTGCCTGCAGATTATTGTATGAAAAGTATTTGGCAGTTGTAAAATGGAAATATGTAGTTACAGTTGATAAGATTTGGATATATTTATCTGATTACAATAAAAAAAAAAAAAAATTGATTTGCTATAGAAAAAGATGGAGGAAAAAAGATCTGAAATATTGATTTAGAGAAAACAAGGAAAGGTTTCATGATTATTACTGAATTCTCTTTTAATGTAAAATGTAATGACTTATTTTTCTACTTTATTTTAACTGAGATTATTATCATAAATATGTTTTAACATCTATTTTCGAAAAATACATTCCATTAATTTAATGAAACAATCTTCATTGTGTTGATTTTCATCAAGATAAGGTTATCAATCATGCTTTTAAATGCGGAAAAACGAGAATGGAATCGAGGTTATACCATTTAAATGCACCCCACCCAAGTATTATGATTATCCTATGGATTATTGTGCATTTGAACTTTAAAAATAAACTCTTTATAGGCTGCATTCCAAGACATTGGATGGACTCTAAAAGAAGGAGGAAGAGTGGAACAAAATCAATTTTGATATAATTTAACGGGGGCTATTAGAATGAATATGTAAAAACATAAAATTCTTATAATAAATATATATATTTTTTCAATATCATTATAGAAATGTGTGAATATCTTTTGTGTATAGATATGTGTGTGTGTATAGAAAGTGTATATGATGATAAAAGAATGAGTAGAATGTAACGGAAATTGATACACCATCAAGTGAATGCATATGTACATAAGTGATGTTATTTACAAAATAATTTTTTATGCAGTGATGAAATATGCAAGGTAGTCAGTAATAACTAGGACCACCTCTCACACCGATGTAAGCAGCAACCCTACAAGGTACAGATTCAATTAGGTTGTGAATAGTGTCTTGGTGAATGATAGGCCATTCGATCTCAACTATTCTCCCCAATTCGACCTCCGATTGAGGCTAGGGCAGGGCAGGGCAGATAAACAATAATCACTTACTAGATATGCTTGACCGGTGATAAATCATAACATATTGCGGGGCAAGGAAGAAACTGGACATGCTACAAGACTTGTCTGTTGCTGAATGTCGGTTTCGTATTATCTTGCTGGAAAATACTATTTTGTAGCTTCTGAAATGTAATGTCGCACAATCGGTTGTAGCTGCTCATCAATCTAATGTCTTACCCGTCGATGTGTACCAGGGGTGGCCTACTGTCGTGTCTAATGGCACACCAAACAATTATGCTACGTTGACTAGCAATATGACATTCAAGAGTAGTATTCGGATTTGTCTCTATTTCCCTGATATCTCTAGACTCTCACCGGTTACTATCATCAGAAAACAAAACTGAGATTTGTTGCTGTATACCACATTAAGCCATTTAGTTGTCTAAATTGCTCATTCCCGAAACTATCGCAATCTTTCCCGTCGGTGGGTTGGCGTCAATGGCAATCTTCGCAAAGGGTGACATGTGTGCAAGCCGCTTTCGCCAATCCTCATGAAACTGTTTTACTAGATATTGGAGCATCCAAAGTTCTCTGCACATTCGCAGAATGTGGGGGCACCAATGCGTTCTTTCGAATGTATCAATCCGTGTGTTCTGTTGTCCATCTAGGTGGAACTGGTCTATCGTCACGATTCGCATTTCGTTCATTGATCCATCTGGTCTAAAGTGGACACATCTACATGCATTCAGCAGCATTATGACAGTAAGACCAATCAGCCGTTAGTAAGCCTGCAGTTTGCCCACTCGTAAAACCATCCGGAACTGCCTTCGGTTAGTCGTCCAAGCATCTCCTAATCCACCCGCGTCTTCTGAAGCGTAGAACTTCTCGAAATTCTGGATTCCATATGCGACAGGGGGTAGCGACTGTTGGCTCATATGCCGTTTTCTTTCCTTCTATTTCGGTCTGTTGTCATGCGACCAATTTGCATTTCAGATTATGGGCATAATTTGTCAATTTGCTTGCGTCTTCCTCCAACTGGCATATTTGTACGGCCGAATCTTCATGGTGTTGGGTTTTCTATAACGGGTAATATATATATATATATATATATAGATATTATACTACTGTAAAAAAGTAAGACCCATTTTCAATTTAAAATTCCCGGGCTCATGGAATTTCATTTTTTTTTTTTTTAGGTTGCTGGCACTATCCTTGACATCTCTGTGAAATTTGAAGTCAAAATATTTATTAGTGTTTGAGTTACGGCTGGTTTTGTGAGACGCTAAAACTGATTCCGGCGATTTTTGAAATGTCTGAATTAATTGAGCAAAGAACTTGCATTAGATTTTGTTTGCGGAAACGTATAGAATGTTGCAGAAGGAATTCGGTGAGCATTCTATATCGGAAAGAAATGTTTAGAAGTGGTATAAACAGTTCAAAGAAGGCAGAGAACGCGTTGAAGATGAAGAGTCCTCTGGTCGACCATCAACCTCAACCGACGAAGCTCGCAAACCGTCGATTTACAATTAGAGACCTTGCTGATGATGTTGGAATTTCAAAAGGATCGGATTTTGGGCCTCAAACGCGTTAAATCTCGATTGGTACCGAAAACACTGAATGCGCTACTCACACTGCATTGATTCTTCGTGACCTTTTCGCCAAAAATGAAAACCCATATCATTCCACAACCAGCGTATTCACGCTGTGCGACTTCTGGCTATTTCCTAAACTCAAAAGACCACTCCGGGGACATCGTTTTGAGTCGATTGAAGAGATTCAACATAAATTGCCGCGCGCTTTGAAAGCCATACCTGCCGATGACTTTTTAGCATGCATTGAGGATTGAAAAAACGTTGGCCAAGTGCATTGTGTCCGGAGGAGATTACTTTGAAGGCGATGGGATAAATTTGGAAGAATAAACAAAAAAATTTTGAAAAAAAAAATTGGTGTTACTTTTTGGACACGGTAGTATATGATAAAATAAGAATTTGATGTATTACATTACACTAATTGGGTCAAGCAGGACGGAAGATAGCATGTTGGGCTTCTGGATTGGGGAGTCACTCAAAATCTGATTAGCAAAGATGAACTGAAAGCTCTTTCGTCTATATTGAAAATGGACACGATTATTTAGTAGCCCAGAAAATCCTTCTGTTGTTCCCGACATTCATCTCTGTGGGTGTCAGTTAAAAGTTGGGGCAGATTTATCGTGCCCGTCCCTGGTAATAGAGATAGGAAATTATGTTTCCTATGAGCATGCGCGCTAGGGAGAAAAAAAGGCAACGGACGTCCTACGGTATGCAAAAACTCTAATGTCATGGTAGCTTTTGGTTCGCCTTAACTCGTTGCTATTCCAACCAAGTCCCTTAGTTCATAAGCTCAATACCTTATTCAACAGGCTATTAAATTATAGATAGCCATAAAACGGCTAAATAACACAATTAAAAATTTTGAGGGTGGTCAGATGTCTCTATAACACAGCATCAAGGAAACCTCATAGATTAAATTATAAGACGGGAGTTTTGAAAGGGGAGTAACCCCATCAAAAAAATAATGAGGAGTGAAATCTCATAGACGACCCCATCATACGTGCGTGTGGGACGTGTTATATTGTTTTTATACAGGTTTTTACTATAATTAAATTAAATACACCGCACTTAAGTTTTCAGATATGAGTTATTATAGAAATATATTACCTATTTACATTATTACATATTTTAGATGTTTCCTATTGTACTACTAAAAAGTCAGACTCACAAAGGATATATGCCAAGTGTTATTACAAATTAAAGATTCATATTGGATATTTATAACTATTTAAAATAATTGTATTCTTCTTATTATTATTGTTATTATTTATTGTTCGTTTTCGCGTAAATTGTTCAGATTTAAAAGACTGTTAATAAAAATCTCAATTCTGAGTACTCTGTAAATAGAAAAGTCAACGACATCGAGTTTTGACAATATTTTGAAATAGCTTAAATAAAGCAAGGAAAAATTATTTGCAGCCAAATTATCCTGAAAAATAATTTGATACTCTTTTCCAATTAAAAGATGCTAGATGTCTTTGTTTCAGTAAATACAGAAACCAGAGATCTAATATTATATTTTCCTTTCCTCTCAATTAATATAGTCATACACATATTCGTAGACATATTAATTGATATGATATTATAAGAATTAATTTGCACAAAATTTGAAGACTTTATTTTATCTATAGACGCTTTAAGACAGTTTTCTTCAATCAGGAAATGCTCTATGGTTAAGGTTATTAAAATGATCTATTTTGAATTTTCTATGTGCATCTAAATAATTTATCTTGCTTTATTTCGACTAGATTATTTTTTTAAATTATACAATACCATTGATAAGAACAAAACTAAAATAGAATTGTTAATTTTTATCAAAATAAAATAAAATTAAGGTAGAAGAAATCAGCAAAAATGAATAATAAATAAATGTATTTATATTTAACAGAATTTTCGCTCAATTATGTATCAATGTATTTTGAAATGATAAAACTGAACCGATTTTCTGAAATATTTCATACATTAGAAAAACTCAATTCAGATTTATAAGTTTAATTTATTCGTAATGGTGAGAATCTTTCATTTGAAATGATTTGTATTTTTATACAGTAAGCAATAGTTTCTTGTGAAGAAAATAAATAAATCTAATCATTAAAAAAAAACGAACTAAAATAAATTATATCACATTCATTACAACTATACCCCACATAAAAATAATTTATGATGCTTCATATTATTAATTTTCTGTATTTATATAGACTTTAATAAGTATTTTTAAATTTCGGTGTGCATTTTTTATGAACAAAATAGCTTTATAATTTTTTATTCGTTACATTTTCTGTAAGTTATGCTTCTTTGTCAGACGTATATATATATATATATATATATATGACAAGTAACTTACATAAGTATTGATGCAACAATTAAAAACGCGCGATTTAGCAAACACTGGAGAAACTTCGATCGCAGTGAAAGGAAATACTATAAACAGTTAAATCTATGAATTTGAAAAATGTATTTAAAAAGAAGAGATAAGAGCTGATAGTCAACTTATACTATTTACTACAAGTATTTTACGAAAAAAAAAAATCTACCGGCAAAAATTTTTTTGAAATAAATTTCAGAAAATCATTAAATAATATTAAGAAAATAAATACTGTATGAAAACACACTTAATTTTAGTATTATAGTATAACATAATTTTTTGTATGAACAAAAATCTAATAAAGGCTCCACTTACCACACACATATATTTCGCCTCTATTTTAAAAATAATAAAATAAAACATTCCTTACAAAATCACAAAATAATTTATACAAATTAAAACATAAATTTCAATTAATTTTTAAAAATTGCAGAATATTCAATACAAATTGAAAGCGAATATTTATAAATGTACTTACTTGCCATATCGATCGTAATTTCTGCGGCTTAAAGTTTGCTGCTATCTGTGAAAACCCGTGGAATAAATGAATAGTATTTTAAACTTGCCCTCTCTTATATATAGGCAATTCTGGATTTGTGGATGTGTCAATAACTTTTCCGGGAATATTGCGCACCGATTCTTGTAATTCGTAATAATCATTTTTTGCAAGAATTTCAAAGCGCAGTAAACAAGTTTTTAATGTTTTTCTAGTGCTATCTTAGTTAATATTTTAGTATAAAACACGAACAGTTTTGATACAATTCCCAGCAATATTTTATTTGGCATATTTTAATTCAAAAGAAACAAGTAATATAAAAAATATTTTTAAAATCCTACTTATCTGGCGCCATCTATTGGTAGATATATGCAACTTAAATCTAAAAAACTAAAATTAATTAATTAAATTTAATTACTGAATTAATATTTGAAAAACTGTATTAACATCAAGTATCATCCACTAAAATTTCAAAAAAAAAAAATATATTTGAACTTGAGTGGATGAATAAAATGTGTTTTATGAACGATTGTAAATTTGGACAAGACATGTATAGCGAGTGTGAGCTTATAGAAGGAATTGAAAAAAGATGTTTACAGCATACTGCTGTCATTATAATTGACTGTTTTCTAGAAAAGGGTTAAGGGAAAATATAATAAATTTCAGATAAATAAAAACACATATTATACTAATCAAAATAAATAAATAATAATTATAGTAGTTATGTGAATGTTTGGGTCCTGATGACTGAGTGACTAGCGCTCTGGCGCTCGGTACCATAGGTTTCGTTTACGAGTCCCGGCTGTGCCATGGATGTTTGTAGTGGTTTGGAATCCACTTTAAACCGTAAATCCTGGTCTCATATAACTGTTGAACGTTGGGTGTAGAGCTGACAACCCTACCCCGTAAAAAGAAAAACATCTCTCGTCTCAAAATCTACCAGTAGGTAGGCGGCCTTGCCCACAATCAGGCTGTTGCGCCAAAGATGATGACGATATGAATGTTTATATGAAATTCAATTTTTTTATCTAAGATCTAGATTTGTGTTTTTTTCATTTGAAGGTTAAGCAAAATTACTTAAATTAAAAAATGCCATCTACATATAAACAGCAACTAATCATCGGTGAAGCTGTTTTATTACTTAGTTCTTCAGTAGAGTTTGCATATATAATGATGAATGTTGTTAAAATTGTTTTAATTATTACAGCTAGTACTTTTTTGTTGTTTCTTATCCCACTTGGTTAACAGCAACATATACAAGATCAAGTCTATAGACCCGTTGACGAGTCATGATACAGGTTAAAAAATGCGGCTTCTTTTTGTTTTTGACCTTGCGGCACAACGACATAGGCACAAAAAGGGAGAAGTCTGACTTTACACCACCCGCATTATATACCTCTGGGTACTGGGTACCCATTTTAGTCACCTTTTAAGACATGCATGTGCTACAGTGGGACTATCCCAACCCTGAACCACACGGGACACACCCAGTACTTTATTCAGTAATTTGATTAGATCGAATCAACAAGGATTACCTGCTGTATCACTGGCGGCCACCGATATGATTTAATTGAATTACTATAAACTTTATTAATGGATTGAGAAGGTTTCGAGAAATAAATGACTTTTATCAAACGAGTTTCGACTCTTTCAATAACTTTTATCGTTTTCATTATAATCAAGATAAATGCCACCTACAAATTACTGCGAACTGAAATGAAAAGGTTCAAAATGAAACAATTTTTCCACTAAAGTAACTTAAAAAACTTTAAACTTCCTAAACAATTTAAAACACTAAACATATATTTGTGACTTCGTAAACGTAACGTAACGGTAGATGTTTAGTTGGAGTACCAGAGAATTTCCTGTACCTCCATATCAATAATGTCAGTCTCACTTTTGAGAAATCTGGCACAAAATATTGTTGGGAATTGACCAAACACAAAGGACAAACAAAAAAGGAAATTGGCCAAACACAAAAAAACGCTTTAACATAACGGAGTCTAACTTGCAGCGCAAATTACGGATGGCAAATACCCCAAATTGAGATCGATTTTCAAAAGCTAAGTGAAAGAGTGGAGAAACAAATATCACACTAGTAAAATAAATATTTTTTAATGTCTTCATTTTTTTTTTTTCGTTTATATTTATATATTTTATATATTTCATTTTTAGTGTTACATATTTTTTTTACAATGTGCGTTTAGTATCATTATTATTTGATTATCTATGTTTATATGTAAGAATAAAAGTAAACACAGTAAAAATAACTCATTATTTTTCAAATTTTCACTCCAAAGATGTCTGTAGTGGATCTAAATCTAATATGGGGGTATATAATTTTATATGCGGCCAACGGAATTGGGATACATTTCTAAAGTGGCCCTCAAGATCCTTTGGGTTCTCCCCCCCGATCTAAACTAATAAAAAATATAATTCACCTGTAATATCATTTCTGTTCAAAGTAAGAAATTTTAAGCAGAAATAAAGCACGCTTTTCAAATTTTTAAAAGGTTAAAAGCCATACTAATATTTACAGAAGGCTACAAAAATTAATAAACTTCGATAAATTAGTCAGAGATTTTTATATATTACCTATCTATAGTCTTAACTTCTTTCTTAAGGAAAATTTTGAAATTATATTCTTAAAAGACTTTTTCATTTTCTGATTCAGACAAATTCCATCATTATCATTCTGTATTTATTCATTAAGGATTGGGATGATTGTTGATTGTATGTATTCATTTTCACTTCTTTTTTACAAAATCGTCGAAACTGAAAATGCCAAAAATTATTTCTTTTTCCTTAAACGAGACATTTTTTTGTTTTACGATGTTTCGTTTTGTGGAACTGTTATTCTATATATAATATTAAAAGTTGTTAAGAAGATGTCTCCTAAAAGTAGATTTTAAATTTCATTAGCAACAGGAATTTTGATGTTAAAAGGAGACACTCCGTTTCTATGCATTTATTTTCCATTTGCCGCGTTCAACAAAGCCGGGGTCTAAGTCTATTCACGAACAACATGCGTGATTTTTTTGATAACATAAGCACCCATACTGGATAATTATTTTATGTAAATGAAATTTTTATTCAGCAGTGATAAGACTCTTATACAGCCCATTTTATTTTATGCAATGAAACATGGACCTAAAACAAAGGCATACAATGCTCAACTGGTCATGTTAGAGAGATGACTCTTTTGTCGAGTTCAAGACAGAGGCTTTTGGCAATACAACTTGAAACAACTAATAGTTCCATCCTATCATAGTTCCAAGATACAACTTGGAACTTTGATATAGCCACAAATGATTCAAATCTGTCCAAAAAACCTGATTGATCCCGAGCTAAAGGAAGAAAACAGACTAGATGGATAAACGATATCGAAAAAAGGCTAAAACATTTTGAAATTTATGGATTGGAGAGCAGTCGGAGAGGAGTCACAAAGTCTTCTGTATATAGAAGACATTAGAAGGATGGTTTGAGGAAGTCAGGGCATGTAAAGGTCTTGTTAAGATGAAGAAGTAATCCTGATTAATAATTTTGTTTATTACTTATTATTGGGTTTTGTATTTTATGAGAGTGTATAACTCAAAAGATTGTAGAGGATAAAAGAATACGTGAATTATATAAAATGATGTGGTGTTTAATTTATATGGTATTTTATGAATTATTGCAAAAACACAATGTACATGAAAACGTTTTGAAGGAACCAGTTGGTGGGATATTCACGGAATTACTACTGTGCCCAAAAAGTAAGACCAGTTATTTTTTTTTCAAAAACTCTTTATTTATTCTACCAAATTTATTTCATCGACTTCAAAGTAATCCCTCCCCGGACACAATGTACTTATGCAAACTTTTTTTCCAATCCTGAATGCATCCTAAAAGTCATCGGCAGGGATAATTATTAATTTCTGTAGCCTTTTATAAATATTGTAGGGTTTTGATTTCAAAAATTTTGAATAGCGTGCATTATTTCTGCTTAAAATTTCTTACTTTAAAAGGACATGTAATTACAAGGTAATTTGATTCTATAGTAGTTTAAATTGTGATTTGTTATGAAATTTTTAATATAAATTTACGATTTTAATGAAAGGCATTGACAAATTCACAAGTGTTTTTAAATCCATTAATAATGATCATAAAATTTAAATTAAGTAAAAGAGTCAGGAGCAGATGTCGTATGTAGAAAAGCGAGTATATATATATAAAAAAACAGATTTAAGAGGGTTTTTTTTTTCCGCGTCCATACCCCACCCCTTATGTTACTAATTAATACTTTAAATGAATCAATATCAAGTCACAAATATAGTGTTCAGTGTTTTAAATTGTTTAGGATCCTTAAGTGGGAAAATATTTAATTTCGAACTATTTCGTTTCAGTATGCAGTGACTTGTAAGTTACATTTATATTGCATATAATGAATGCGATAAAAATCATTAAAAAATGTAGAAAGTCATTTGATAAACGTCATTGAATTAATTTCCAAAATTCTACAAAATCCATTAATAAAGATTATAGTACTAACTAACAAATTAAACTATCATTGTGGCTGCCAGCGATACAACAGGAAATCCTGGTTGATTCAATCAAAATTCTGATTAAAGTAATAGATATAGTTATTAAAATAATGAAGTTAGCATTCATCATTATATATTCAAGATCTATTGAAGAAATAAATAATAAAACACATTCATCGATAATTAATTAAAATTTATCTATAGATAGCATTTTATGTAATTTTGCATTAATCCTCAAAGAAAAATACAGAAAAATTGAATTAAGTATAAAAATTCATGTAACTTATATTCATGTTCTGATTAAAATATTATGATTATAATTTATCAGAATGTTATTATATTTGTTCTGAACCCTTTCCCAGAAAATAGTCTAATATTGTGACTGGAGAAGGACTTAAAAATCTTTGTTTTCTCTGAATTGGAATAATAACACAATAATTCAAGGGAAAAATGGGAAAATTCATGGAACAAAATATTCATGGGAACTATGTCAAAAATGTTCCTTTTATATTCTAAAATACTAAATAAGGTAATATTAGAAAACATTACCAACTTGCTTACTGCGCTATTTCGAATTGCAAGAATCGTTGCGCAACATTCGCAGAAAAGTTCTTAATACGTACACAAATCCAGAATTACTCACATATAAAAGAGGGAGTTTAAAATATTATTCATTTACTCGACTGATTTTCACAGACAGCAGAAGATTTTTAAACCGAAGAAATGACGAAGGATAAGTCAGGTAAGTGCGTGTTTAAAAATTTACTTTTAATTTATTTTGACTGTTCTGCAATTTTTAAAAATTATGTTAAATTTATATTTTAATTTTTATACTTATTTTGTGATTTTGCAAAGATTATAAGAATTTTTTTTATTTTATTGTTTTAAAATAGATGCCAGATATATTTTTATTTTTGTGGTACATGAAACATTAATTAGCGGAAAAAATTAAGTTATAACATTAAAAGTGTGTTTTCTTATGGTAATTGTTTACACATATTATTTAAGAATATTATAAAACACATTTCAAAAATATTTTTTGTCAAAACCTTTTTCTTTTCGTACTCTTGTAGGTAATAGTATTAGCTAACTTTTTGCTATTATTTCTTTACTTTAAACAACTTTTTAAAATCATAGACTTTTTTATAACATTTCCTTTCCCTGTAGTTGATATTTTTTCCAGTATTTGCTAGAGCACTTTTTTTTTTATTATTTTTTACATTAATACTTATGTTAGTTATTTGTCATCTATATATAAATAGCTTCTTCTATTATATTGCATTTTATTTAAGTAATTTTTTAATAGGATAAAAAATTTCGGTGTGACATTTTTTATTTTATTTACACCCTCAATCTACCATAGATAATTTCAACGTACTAAAGATACATTACAGGATAAAATAATATAAAATAAATATCATTTACATGAAATTTATTTCACTAAATATTTTTATCATTTATTTTGTTGAACGTATCTATTTCAATTTCAATTTGTTCATCCTTAATATTTTCGACTAATAATATTCTGCTGTATATCTCGGCCGCCATAATACAAATCTTTAAAAGAATGTATGGCTAAGAAGCAAAACTTACAGAAAATTTAACGAACAAAAAAAAAAATCATGAAGCTTTTAATGTTGATAAAAAATGATTAAAAATCTGTATGTATGAATGTATGGCTAAGAAGCAAAACTTACGCTTTTAATGTTGATAAAAAAAGATAAAAAATGCCCACCAAAATTAAAAAAAAATTTTTATTTCAATTTAAACACAGATAATTAATAACATGAAATATTTTAAAACTATTTTTTATGTGGAATATACTCGTAATGAAAGCGGTATAAATTATTTTAGTTCGTTGTAATAAATTGTTTTAGTTTTTGTTTTTCAGATTTATTTTATGTTAGTTTCTTCTTAACATAGAACGATTGCTTACTTTATAAGAAATAGAAATCATTCCAAATAAAAAGTTTTCATAATAAGGAATAAATTAAACTTGCATATCTGAACTGAGTTTTTCTAATATATCAAATATTTCAAAAAATCATTTCATTTTTATCTTTTCAAAATACATTAAAAAAACGTTAGTAATTACGTGAAAATTCTATTAAAAATAAATATATTTATTTCTTTTTATTATTTTTCCTAATTTCTGTTCCATAATATATTATTTATTATTTATTTTTAAATTCCTTCTATTAGCTCACACTCTCCCTACATATATCTTGTTCAAATTTTCAATCGTAATAAAATACATTTTATTCATCCACTCAAGTTCAAATAATTTTTTTGAACTTGTAGTGGATGACATTGGATGTTAATACAGTTTTTCAAATATTAATTCATGAATTAAATTTAATTAATTAATTTTAGTTTTATAGGGGAGAAATATTCATATATTCACTCTGCTCTTTCTTCTCATTTTCACATCATTAATTAATTAATAATTAGTTAATAATCTCTTTTTCTCATAACTAATTATTAATTAATTAATGATTATTAATTATTTTATTCATTCAATTATTAATTATTTTTATTCATTTAATTATTAATTATTATTATTTTAATATCAAATATTTTTATTATTCACTTAATATATATTATTCAATTTTTAAAATAATGTAACTGCAAATTGGAAATAATATAAAAAATCTTTGATTTTAATTTATTCATTTAATTATGAATTATTACCCATGGGTATACAATGGGTATTGTTTTCGGTAACGACCTGAAATGATGTCCGATCCGAAATAAAAGTTATGCCAAAAGGAAACAATGTTGGAAACAATGTTGACAACAATGGAAGACAATGTTAAAGCGCATGATCGTGAAAGGAAAAGAATAGCCCGTTCGAAGCCTGAATCTCATGCCCGCCAAAATGCCCTTCAAAGGGAGCGTCGTGCTCTCAAGCGTCAACAGGCTATCAACCCTCACGATGACAATATTAAACACACGAAATGTGTTCAAACTCCTTCTCTTTACTCTCCCTCCTGTTCTTGCCCTCTCAAGGATACTTTTAATTCGTCCTCTTCAGTTACTCCTTCCTGCTCCCATTGCTTCTTGAATAATACTCATTCCGATTTAAACGACTACTCTCATGAGAAACAGTGTCTCAAAGTCGAAGAACGCTTCTTTAAATCAAATTGCAATAATTTTCTCTGTCGACTTGGATGAAGCTGACTTTTGTAAAACGTGCAGCGATCATATTCGTAAACGCAACGTTCCAAATCTTGCAGCCAATTATGGCTTTCGATATCCTGAGCAACCCTCCTGTTTGTCTGAGTTGAATGACTTGGAAGAGCGTCTCGTTGCTCTTCGTATCCCTTTCATGCAAATACGAGAGCTTGGTCGGGATCGTCAATATGGTATCAAGGGATCCGTTACGAACGTTCCTAACGACTTGCACAATCGGTCGACTGTCTTCCTCGCAATGTAAACGATTCAGCCACTATCTACGTGAAATTGAAGAAACGTCTCTCTTTCAAATCGCACTTTATGTATCAATGCGTTAATCCCAATCGTGTTTACAATGCGGCTTTGTATCTAATGAACAAGCCTTTATACCAATCACAAAACGTTAATATCGATTTGGAATGGCTCGAAAAATTTCGAACAGAATCGTTTCCTGAAGGTTCAAATTCTTTCGCTGACCTGAATCCTATCTCTTCGGAAGAGAACGATGAGTCTGATATAGACGACGATGATTATGACGACCCATTCGTAAATCCCGCTCCAGCCGAGACGGTCATTAATAAACTCAATACCAACATTGATGCTGGATTGGCATTAGCACCTGGTGAAGACCAAATGCCTTTGTCAGTATTGTTTGATGATCTTGCAGAAGAGCTCTCTTACCCAAGAATCTACTGTGGTGATATGAGTCGTTTTACGAGAAAGAAACCTCCCACCTACTCAGAGATTGTTAAATCTGAATTGAGACGTTATGATCGTCGAGGTGCTGCACCTCAAAAATTTTGTAAAGCCATCAAAAAAATTTACATAAACTTCTTTTAAGTAGTATACAAATTTGTCTTAGAAACAAAATTCCTACCGATTCCTCTTTGACCGCGCAACAAGTTCAAGACCAACAATGTTTACGTCAACTCTTTTACAAAAATCAGGCATACAAGTTCATGAAGACGATCAAATGCAGTCCGGCTCACGTGGAAAACGAAAAAAATCGCGTGTGTGCTCAAATCCGACAATTTGGTATGCCAACACTCTTTTTTTGACATTGTCTGCTGCCACTTCATGTACCAATAATGCAAATACAAAAAATGCAAACACCAAAAATGCAGATACCCATGGGTAAACTGTACATCGGTATTAGACGATTACAATTTTTTTATATATTTTTTTTTTATATATTACTTGTTTTTACAAAACAGAAACATTTTTCATATATGTTAAGCAGATAAAATAATACGTAAATAATTACGGTAAATAATACGGGTATTTTTAACAGTTTTCAGCGTAATTTAATATTTATTTTTTTAAAAAGCATTTTTCAGATATGTTAAGTTTATAAGGTAAGATCTAAATAATTATAAAAAAATCAATGATCTGCCTGTTTCTTTTAAAAATAATTTTAAACTTAAATCATATTATGGTATCATATTCTATTAAAGTTATTTCTAGAAAATGTATGATTTCCTGAATAATAATTGTCTATGAATTATAATATTCCTACACACATTTTTATTGTACTATTTTCTTCAATCCACAGTAGCCAAGGGAAAGAACACCTGTACAGGAAATCCAATGATCCGTTACTTGCTGCGGGAACGTCGAAATGAAATTGAGAAGAGAGAGAAAGCAATTGACAAGGGGATCCAAGCATGGAATCGGCTTTATTTTTGACCTACTTAACCTTGTTCTTTGTTTTGGCCTCGACTATCATAAGTCTTTTCACATATGTGCATGTCAAGCAGATGACTAACTCGAAAATCGCGACTTCATGCAACGTTCTGAATTTCAACGTTTCTGATGGGAAATCTGCCAAATATCTGCCCGACGCTAATGCTGCAAGCAACTTGACCAAAGGACATGTTGTTCAAAAAGGACATCTTCTTACTTATACCTACAGAATTGAAAATAAGGACTATATTGTGAAGTACATCTTTGTTATTTCTGTTATGTTTTTGATATTTTTTGTAGCAATGATACCGATTGTTATATTTAATCATACAGTGGATAATCCGTTTTATAATGATTCAATTTTAAGAGATTGGGAATATGATCCTGCCGTATAATAGGAAATGATATGTATTTTATCTAAAACCAGAATTTAGTAATTAGTTCTTAGTTTTGATATATTTCTGTATACCGTAGGATTTTTAGAGTTTGAACTCTTTGTGTATTGTTTGGAAACATAATTATTCAATAAAAAGGATGGGAGAAAATATGTTTCGTTTCCTATTTATTACATTTTTGAATGAAGTTGATTACTATTAAAAAATTTGTTTAGTTTATATTTAAAAAAGTAAATTTAAATCTTACTTTTAAAATATAAGAAAAATAAAATACAGTTTATCAATTGCATTTGAAATACAAATTACAGAAAATATAAAAAAATATAAAAAAATAAATTTTAGTTATCAATTGCATTTGAAATACAAATTATTATGATAAATGATAAAATTCAAATTTTAATTTAAAAAACTCATGAAATTAAAAAATACAACTCATTCAACTCAAAATTAAAAAAAAAAAAAAAAAAAACTCATCGAATTCAATACTCAAATTCTAATATTCAATTCTCCCTTTTCCTCACTTAAAATAAAGATCTTTATTTAAAAGACTAATCGAAATATGTAATTGATGGTCACCAGTACCATAATTAAAATGCTTGTGTAATTAGATACTTAAAAGTGCAAATTAAATGAAAATATCAAAAAATAATATCGAACCTTCTTAAAAAGAAAAACAACATAACATGTTTCAGAATCTACCAGCAGCCAGACAGCCTTGGGTCACCATGGTACTTGAAGAAAAAAGAAGAATATCGAATGTAGTCAAAAAAAGAAAACTAAATTCCCTTGTACAAAATAATCAGTTCAACTTTTAATATATAATACCTAAAATGATGTGATGTATATGTTTGTTGTGATTTCCTAACTGGGGAATTATTATAATGAATAAAGAAAATTCAAATTTAAATAAAAACAACTCATCAAATTCAAAAACTGAAACTTATTCACCTCAAAATTTTAAAAAAATCTCATCAAATTCAATACTCAAATTCAAATATTCAATTCTCCCTTTTCCTGCACTTAAAATAAAGATCTTTATTTGAAAGACTAATCGAAATATGCAATTGATGGTTACTAGTACCATAATTAAATTTCGTGTGTAATTAGATACGTAAAAGGGCAAATTAAATGAAAAGAATATATTTTTTACATAAAATAATATCGAACCCACTTCTTAAAAAGTAAAACAACATCTCATGTTTCAGAATCTACCAGTAGCTAGACAGCTTTGGCCCACCATGGGACTGTCGCGCCATTGAAGAAAAAAAAAGAATATCGAACATATAGTAGTTAATAACAGAAAACTAAAATACCTTATACAAAATTATCGATTCAATTTCTAATATATAATACCGAAAACGATGTGATGTATAAGCGCGTGGTTATTTCCTAACTAGGGAATTATTATAACGAACGAAATAATTCAAATTTCTATTTAAAAAAAAATCATCAAATTCAAATATGCAACTCATTCAACTCAAAATAAAAAAATCTCATCAATTTCAATATTCAAACTCAAATTCAATTCTCCCTTTTCCTGCACTTAAAGTAAAAATCTTTATTTGAAAGACTAATCGAAATATGCAATTGATGGTCACCAGTACCATAATTAAAATATTTGTTTAATTGGATACTTAAAAGTGTTCCATAACTGTACAGATTCTGGAACGAAATTACGCTGAATATCAATTTAATACTAGCAGGGGCACTTTTAAAAAAATCAAAATTAACCATCCGCTTTATTGCTTATTGCCAAGCATGCATTTATTGATTACTCGAAATGGGGCCCAAACGACGAGCATTCAAATATTAAGGATTCCTGAGACACAAGAGGGTGGAAAAAGCATTGACCCGTTAAACACCAACTAAATGTAATTAGAGATTGCCGATCAATACTTCGCTTATTTCAAATTGCCAAATTAAGTCTGTCGTTCTGAGAAGAGACGTGGTTTATGTTTCGTGGATTTTAATGGGTCCTTGTTTTAATCGTGTAATTTCAGATACTGGCTTGATTAAAATTCCAGTAAGAGGGGGATTGCCCATTATTGGATGAAATTTGTTAAGATTTAATTTTGTTTTTAATTAAATTGTCCAGGAATGAGAAGTTGCTGTTTTGTAATATGTTCTCCAGCGGAATCATTGAGGCTCGGCATTTCATGCTGACGTTTAAAACTGGTATTTGTCTAGGATATCAAGATGTTACCATTTTATGGTATGCTGCTCTTGAGTTTAAGGAATTAAATTTAGAAGATAGTACAAATAATACGCCTGTTATTAAAAATTTTTAAATCCTAATTGTTTTCATATTTTAAGTTATAAATGGAACTTACGCAATGAACTTTCGAACTTCATATTGTTATATACATTAATAAGAACATACTAAGGAATAGAACACATTATGAGAGAATCATTAATAAGAACATACTTTAATGGAACACATTATGAGAATAATTAGGAATATATAAGGCCATTGCTTACTTTAAATATCGAATTTTCTAAAATATTGATATATATAACTAAATATAATTGAGACTCCAGGTTTGTGTGATCTATTTAAATGTACTTTTCTTTATGATCATCTCTTTGTGTTCATTTGATGTTAATACTTCGTTTTGCTGTATTATAACTGCATTTAGTACGTCTTGAGAAATACTTCCGTAGAGTACAAAGCCATTTGTATTCAAATAAAAAATAAGTTCAGGCATTCAATATTATTTCCAATCTAAATCGAATCTTTATTCAAATGAAAATTATACTTATGAATTCAATATTATAATTATCTCCCACAAAATAGTATATTAATAATGGAAAGGTGTTTTCAAATGTATATATATTTATAACACGTCAATAAATGTACATCTATGATTAAAATTAATATGCCAACAAATTTAATATACTAACTATTAAAAGGTAATAGGGAAATATAAATTGAAAAGGATAAATTTTAAATGGTTGCCTGTCATTCTAATTATACCGAAAAAGCATTTGAGATTAGTGTTTTTATCACACTTTTTGATATTGTTGTTATGATTCTTTGCTTGTCCCATGATGGTTCTTCTAATGACAGCGGCTAATCACGTTCCCATGGCAACCGCGTGTAAGAAAATTGATGAGGTACGGAAAATGTCCTCTCTGAGTGATGAGATGGACTTGTAGAAGGAACAAACAAACCTTCCATTTCCCACAAAAATAAGTCATAAGAATTCGCAATTATTTTTCTTACTAATAGGAAATAATAAAAAATTTAAATAAGACAGAATTCATTATAAAAACTAAATAAATTACGAAACTTTGAGACACACATTTGTCAAACTGTTTTGAACAAATTTTAACAAAGTATATTTCTTGATTATATCTTAGAAATTGGCACAACTTAATAAAAATGTATACTAACGACATCATTACAAAATTCTTAGAAAAATTATTGACATTCATGTTACAATTTGAGATATAGCACTCCAACTAAAAAGCGGTAGTTATTATGAATTTAATTTTCTCCAAATGCCGCTAAATTATCAATGCATTTATAAAAGATCGTATGCAATTATATTATTATGTGAGAATTATACATTAAAGTTTATCGACAAAATAATTGATAAAAAGACATCAATTACTTCATACATTAATTAAAGTTTACAAATTAATTTTGTTTTGTTTAATTTTTTTTAATGATTTTTTTTTCCGAAGCGATACAAAATTTATTTAGATTTTTTTAGATATGACATTTTTGTCGATGTAAAATAAAAAAATAATTGCACAAAGCAAATTAAATAATTTTTCTTCACTTTCAAAAATTCATTTCTGAAGAAAATAATAATTTGAATAAATTCATAAACGAATAAAATTAAATTATTACTTATTTTAAATAGTTCTATTTATCATAAAGAAGAAAAATTTTTATTTTACTTCATATCACTGCTGAATGTTATTGTATTTCTAATATTTATTGTGGTTTTAGCTTCAGTAGAAACAATGTCTCTAAGGCAGCACTTTTTCAATCAACTCCTCCCTAACACCTCAGTCTACTTCCATCGAAAAGTGCATCTCTTGTCTTGAAGATCTTGACTCAAAAGGCAAGGATATCGTCTTGCAGTGGATCCCAGGCCATTGTGGGATCTTGGGTAATGAGAAGGCGGATTCTCTTGCCAAAAAAGGAACAACCACCACCCAAACCTTTTTGTAAAGACATCTCTTTTCACTCGATGAAACTGATGATCCGAGACTTTTCTCGGAACACTCTATCTGATAATCTACTTGAAGGCAACTCATCTAAAATCTGGTTTAACTTTATTTTAAACATCCCTGATCAGCCCAGGTTTAAAGCTGTTGCCCTTTTCAGACTCCTGACGGACCATGATTGTATGGCCAATCATCTTTTTCGTATGAAAATATTTGCAAGCCCAAAATGCATGCTCTGCAGTCTTGGAGAGGACATGGATTCATCTCACCTTCATATCTGCCCTGCACTTGTTTCCTCTACTGTGTAGGGTCGTTACTGGGAGGGTAGGGCCCTTATGAGCTAAACATGTCACTATGTGATTTCTTTCGATTCTCGTTGTTGTTTTCATGTTCTTTTGTTCTTTTTCTTGTTTATTTTATTACTTATTGTAGCCTGCCATTGGAAATAAAAAAATATATGAAACAATGTATGGGAATGTAGGATATTTACTTTAGCATTACTTCAGTTTGGTATTTTTGCTTTTTACATTTTTCGTAGTTTAAAGCATTAAAAAATCAAAAATATCTTAGCGTTCGGTTAAACTTTACTTCTTGCTGCTGTATGCATGATTAAGTAAAAGTATCGGAAACCGTGAGCCATTCCATTCCCATTGGGTCTGCATTTGTGGCCAAAAATGACAAGCAGTTGGCAGATCGAAGCAGATTTTGGAATCGTATTTCCCAGAAAAACTGAACAGCTGTGACACCTTAATGATTCTCTTTGCTTGTATTTTAAGGCATCAGGAAAATATTCCAATATTGTACCATCACTGATAACTATGAAATTTTATGTAAATAAGTAACATTTAACTGCAACTTAATCATAAACATAAATGAAATTTATATTTATGATTAAGTTGTTTGTGTTATATGTTTCATATAACACAAACATTTACTATAACACATTGTTATATGTTTCATATTCATTATTCGATTAAAAAATGACGTTATGAGTTTAATCTAGCTTTTAACGAGACTAGTCATTATATTTCATATTCATTATTCGATTCAGAAAAAAAATGGCTTCTCCCAGGAAAAAAAAACCTATCCCAGTTATCTAAGAACAAAATCATAGATGTATTGAATAATGGAGTAATTTAAAATAAGAATAATTGTACAGATACCAATACTTGATGTACTTGTTTGAATAATGGCATTTCTTGCTTGAATAATTTCCACAGGCGTTTAATAGATTATTGAGGGTATTGTAAAAGATAACTCTAATCGAAAGAAAAGAAAAAAATAAATATCAGAAGTGATGAATGTTCTTTTTTCATGCGCCATTTTTTTTTTTTCTCACCACATATGATGGATGGTCTGAGAAGTTACGTACAACACTTAGGACAAAGATTAGATAGAAGATTCATCCGCCCTAAGTCAAGGAAATACAAAAAGAAATATTTTTTAACAAAATATTTTTTGAAAAATAAAAATACGAATGAAGTACTTTGACATTTTTCCTTTTGTTGCATGTTTCGTGCAGATTCGTAAAGAGTAAAAGAAAATACTAGAATGTGTGATCTGAAGTAAATATAAAGATCTTTTTTATTTTCCAAATTCGAATCTCAAACAATTACTCCAAATAGTTGTGAACTGCTGTTTTTAAAAGAAAAATTGTTTTTTTTTTTTAATTCTTGAATTTATCTAATTTGATGTTGTTGACAGTCATTGCTTATTCCATCAGTTTCTGCGATTCTTTAGATTTCGGGACATAACTTTCAACAATAAAAACTTTGAAAACATGCATATTAGAAATTGCAATTAAAAATGAGAAAAACAAGAAATTTTTAATATAACTCATTTTTTTACAAATTGAGTATTTCTATAGGTTTAATTAAAGTTTTTTTTTCAATAGCAGGCTACAATAAGCAATGAAATAAAAAGAACACAAGGAATATAAAAACAACAACAACGAGAAACGAAGGAAATCACATAGTGACATGTTTAGCCCATAAGAGCCCTAGCCTCCCAGTAACGACCTACACAGTAGAAGAAACAAGTGCAGGGCAGACAGGAAGGTGGGATAAATCCATGTCCTTCCCAGATTTCAGAGCATGCATTTTGGTCTTTCAAATATTCTCATTCGGAAAAGGTGATTGGCCAAACAATCATGGCCCATCAGGAGTCTGAAAAAGGCAACTGCTTTAAACTTGGGCTGATCAGGGATGTTTAGAATAAAGCTACACCAGATTTTAGATGAGTTGTCTTCACTGAAATTATCAGATAAAGTGTTCCGGAAAAAGTCACGGATCATCAGTTTCTTCGAGTGAAAAGAGATGTCTTTACAAAAAGTTTGGGTGATGGTTGTTCCTTTTAAGGCAAGAGAATTCGCCTTCTCATTACCCAGGATCCCACAATGGTCTGGGATCCATTGCAGAAAGATACCCTTTTGAGGCAAGACCTTCAAGACAAGAAATGCATTTTCGATGGAGATATACTAAGGTGCGAGGGGGAATGGATTGCCAAAAGTGCTGCCTTAGAGTCAGATAGAATGACTGCTGTAGAAAATTGTTCTGTTCAGGGTTTAATTAAAGTTAAATATGTAAATTTAATGTTGTGGAACTGAGGAAGAAAATTTAATTAATGTAATTAATTAAAATAATCTTGATGCTTTGTCTCTGATTTTATTTATAAAAACGTAATGCTTAACATTATTAAAAATTTAAGGCTTAACATTATTAAAAGCTATTGTCCAATGCGTCCTTTTAAAAACACCATAGAACTAATTTTAAATGTTATTAGATATTTTTCATCATTAATTTTGCTATAGCACTAGTGCGGAATTATTATAATACCCTAGGAATATTTGCAAAATTCATAAAACTTAAAATTCTATCTTAGTTTTAATTAAATTCTGCAAATTGTTTTAAACATTATCTTTCATGTAATGGAATAAAACAATAGTACACATTAAGTTAAAAATAATTAAGAATAAAATATAAAATAATTAACTCTTAATTTAAATAACAAATTATGATGGATAAGAAACACAAATTAATTTTTTGGTTAAGAAATCTGCAGAATATTCTGGAGTCAGTAAGTCAGTTTATTTGAAGGAAATAGTAAAAATATCTGAAAAATTTGTTTCTTTTCCAATATTCCTTTATCAACAAAATGCCAAATTTATGTCAAATTAACTATAATTTTAGATTTCAATACATGCAATCTAAAGATGAAACAGCGTTTTCGTTAAAAATAAAAGAAGTATAATAATTCATATTACTCAATAAAAATTAACAATAACTCATTGATGACTTAATTTTTAGTATATTAAAGACCATTTCGAAAAAAAAATCTAGCTTCTTAAATTCATTAATTCGTGTTCATAAACTTCATATAAATTGTTAAAAGAAACATTAGATCATAAAAAATAGTTCTGGTCAAATGACTTCTACATCTAACAATTGTTTCTTAAGATTTAATTGAACTGGCTTGACTTTAATTTGTTAGACAATTTTCTAACTTCTATCTTTGATTGATTTATTCATCCAATACTTACTTCTTGAGATTTAATTGAACAATAGTTTAGTTTATTTTTCCAGTTTCCATCTTTGAGTGACTCATACAATCATTAAATGATGAATTTTAACTGAACAATGAATTTTTTTCTAATTTCCATATTTGATTGACTCCTACATCCATTAAATGTTTTATGAATTTTAATTGAACAATGAACTTTATTTCTAATTTCCATATTTGATTGACTCCTAATGTTTTTCATCCACTTTGAAATGTTTTATGAATTTTAATTGAACAATGAACTTTTTTTCTAATTTCCATATTTGATTGACTCCTACATCCATCATATGCTTTGTTTTAATTAAACAATGAATTTTAATTGAACAATAAATTTTTTTCTAATTTACATATTTCATTGACTTATACATTCAACACAATCAAGAGTTTATTTTTCACCTCTATCTTTCATTTCACAATACTAAACTTTAAAAAATTTAGTATTTTAAAATTTATAACTTTAATTCAATTTCAGCTTAAAAAGATTCTTTTATCAATAGATATTAAATTTTGGAATAAGGTTTTTCAATCTTTTATGTCTGATTAGTTGTAGGAAAAATTGAATTAGCAGAAAATATTTGTTAAAAAATAGGCTAAAAAAAAGTTTGTGAAAACTTTAATTTAAGTATGACGGTTTGCATCATAAGGTTTGGTTCAATAAATTAAGTAAATGGAAAATTTAGTTTGAAAATTGTAAAAAATTGCTTTAATCTATTCCAAACGATATTAAATTGAAGAGAACCCCAGATTTTTCTTTGTTGTCACATCATAATTCATTATTTCGCATAGTTGAAAAATTTCTTAGCATGTGTTTAATGTTGCAAAGATATTCTTTTGTTTTTCAAATAAATCTTATTTTTTGTATAGCCACCAATTTTTGAAGCATCATAAATTTGAAAATTCAGAAAAATCCAATTTTTAAAGTTTTCTATGATATTGTTAATTTCGGTCTTATAATATTTTAAACATTAACTAACATTCTTCAATATTTAATTGAGATATTTTTTATTAATCTATAATTCACATACCTTAAATATTAAATTAATAATAACAAGCTTTTTATTGAAGCCAATATGGGTTTTTTTTTTTAATATAATTATCCTTATTTTTTTTTTTTTTTTTTTGGGAATTAGATTAAATATCTTCACTGTGAGATAACACATTTATTTATGTCAATTAAAAATAAGTACAAAAAAGATATCTTGATCATATATTTATAATTTTCAATTGAAATTTCCATTAAAAACGTATTCTACGTATATTTTGTCATAAAGATTTTATAGGGTAATTTTTTTTTTTATTCAGTAAAATAACAAAAAAATCAGTTTTTGATTGAAATTATAACTCTTGCAATATATCCATTGTATAAAATAACCTCTTTTATTATGGTAAACTCTGACATTAATAACATCTGTCATATAGTATTTTTCATAAATCTGATAAAGCAAAAAAGAGTAATGGGAAATATACCATAGAAAATAAAATTATGGGACCATTTTTTTAGGCATATATAGTGCAAACAAATCAAATTTCTTAAATTACATTTTTAATAAATTATGAATTGGCGTTTTAAAACAAAATATGCATAGAGAATGTTTTTAATTGAAAATTATTAACTTATGATCCATATATCTTTTTATATTTATTTTTAATTGGCATAAATAAATATGTTACTTCCTAATGAAAATATTTAATCAATTTCACAAAAGAATAATTAATTATATTTAAAAAAACCCATATTGCCATCAATAAACTGTTTGTTATTTTTAATTAGTTTAGTTTTACATATAATTCAATTAAGAACAGTAATAAATATGATCTGAGAAAGCAAAGCAAAGGATAAGTATCAATGATTTTTTATGATGTAACATCAAATGAAAATAAGTGCCACAATTATAAGTTGCTTTTTGCTTTAGATTTTCTATCAATCAACCATGTATTAAACATTATTCATGTAAATAACGGGAATATATATATATATATATATCTATATAATCTAGATTTTTCTAGAACAAACTAAAGCATAAATATTTATGAAAGGTCATACTAAACTATAAGTAATAGAAAACGTACCTGAAATTGAAATTTCATTTATTAATTATTGTGTTAATAATTTTTGCATTACAATAATTTGCTTCAAATACATAAAAAAATGAATATTGAAGTTAACGAGTATTGAATAAAAAATACATATATTCAAAATATAAATTCAAATTTAAACTTCTTTAGTGTTTTGTCAGCTCATTGATTACAACGTTTATGTCTACTTCATTATTTCGATGAATATTTAATTAAACCACGAAAATCGCTTGCTCAACCAAAAATTCAGGCGTGATAATAAAATTTACGTCGATATAAAAATATTCTTTAAAAAATTAACCAATTTAGGATATATATTAAACGCCAATTTGACGATTTTCCGTGTTTAGCAAATTTTTCCTAAATTCAATTCCTACTATTAGTTCACATTATTGTGTTAAATTACAATATTTGTTCAAATACTTCATATTGAAGTTAACGAAATCGTTAATAAAATACTTCAAACTTATTCATTCACTCATGATTACAACGTTTATGTCTACAAATATATTTCGATGAATATTTAATTAAACCACGAAAATCGCTTGCTCAACCAAAAATTCAGGCGTGATAATAAAATTTACGTCGATATAAAAATATTCTTTAAAAAATTACCCAATTTAGGATATATATTAAACGCCAATTTGACGATTTTCCGTGTTTAGCAAATTTTTCCTAGTTGATATTATTCAATTCCTAATATTAGTTCACACTCATATATATCTTGTTCAAATATTCAATCGTTACTAAAATATTTATTCATCCACTCAAAAAAATATATTTTTCTGAACTTGTAGTGGATGACACTTGAATTAAGGCAGTTTTTTCAAATATTAATTCCTTAATTTAATTTAATTAATTAATTTTATACAAAGCATAACAGGAGAGTTGATATGATAAACGGCTTTTAACTCATTTAATATCAAAGAAAAAATATTACTAAGGGAATGAAAATATTTCTGAAATAAAAATATTTAGAGAAATTTATACTTTTGCATAATCCTGTTTGGCTTTAAAATAATGCTTAAAAAAAAAAAAGAAATCTGTGAGGAGTTTACCATATTTTTTTCTCATAAAATGATCAATCGATAAATATTTTGTGAAGGCTAAAAAATGTTTCTCTGCTTTTCCAGTAAACGGAAAATTATGTTTTTCTTACAAAAAAGGAATACATTATTTCATTACTGAATTTATGCTTTACCAATGAAATATTAATGCACTTATTTTTAGGGAAATAAAAAATATGAAAAATACCAAAGTTATGACTTGAATTTCTTAATATTTTTTTTTTTTAATTTTTAACATTTTTTTTTTTTTTACGTGTATTGGAGAATAAATATTTTAATCCTACCACATTTGAAGAATTAAGGGAATTAATTCTTCAAATCTATTAAAATCTTCAATTAATTCTTCTTAATTCTTTGGCATTGCATCATCATGAACACCATAATAATGTAAATTAATATAAACGTTTGAAGAGGTAATTACTCTCAGAACTAATTAGAAAAATCATTAAATAGGCATATTTTAAAATTGAAGCAATAAGCTGTTTATATTCCGAAAGACCGACAATTTAAAATGAAAAATAAAAGCCTTTTATTAGATATTAGTAAATTGTTGATCTCAACAACACATATTTCAAGTAAATTTTAGACACGCATAATTCAAATGACATGACAAATGAGTATTATATTGAAATAAAAATTCTTAAAACAAAACTTTCTCATAGTGCACGAGTTTAATTTATTTTAATTAATAACTTATTTTTTACCCATGTATTTTTGAGAATGCTGTGGAACTTATTTCACATATAATAATACAACCATACATTTCTAAACGAATTTATGCATTTATTTCTTAAGCAGCTGTCTTCGAATTTGAGAAAAAGAAAAACTTCTTCACTAAAAAGACTGCCTGGCAATTTTTATCTACTATACCACTTGGAATTTTTAAAAATGGTTAAACCTGAATTTCTTAAATAATTTAACAAATAATTTAAAAATACACGAGCTGTTTTTAACAATATTCCCGAACTTTAAGAACAGAGCACAATTTACAACAACACATTATACAGCTTAGCATGTGTTTAAAATGTTGAAACCAGAATTTCGTAAATCCTTTAACAAATCATCCTAAAAATAGGAGAGCTGTTTTTAACAATATTCCCGAACTTTAAGAACAGAGCACAATTTACAACAGCACATTATACAGCTTAGCATTTGTTTAAAATGTTGAAACCAGAATTTCGTAAACCTTTAACAAATCATCCTAAAAATAGGAGAGTTGTTTTTAACAATATTCCAGAACTTTAAGAACAGAGCACAATTTACAACAGCACATTATACAGCTTAGCATTTGTTTAAAATGTTGAAACCAGAATTTCGTAAATCCTTTAACAAATCATCCTAAAAATAGGAGAGCTGTTTTTAACAATATTCCAGAACTTTAAGAACAGAGCACAATTTACAACAGCACATTATACAGCTTAGCATTTGTTTAAAATGTTGAAACCAGAATTTCGTAAATCCTTTAACAAATCATCCTAAAAATAGGAGAGCTGTTTTTAACAATATTCCAGAACTTTAAGAACAGAGCACAATTTACAACAGCACATTATACAGCTTAGCATGTGTTTAAAATGTTGAAACCAGAATTTCGTAAACCCTTTAACAAATCATTCTAAAAATAGGAGAGCTGTTTTTAACAATATTCCCGAACTTTAAGAACAGAGCACAATTTACAACAGCACATTATACAGTTTAGCATGTGTTTAAAATGTTGAAACCAGAATTTCGTAAATCCTTTAACAAATCATTCTAAAAATAGAGAGCTGTTTTTAACAATATTCCCGAACTTTAAGAACAGAGCACAATTTACAACAGCACATTATACAGCTTAACATTTGTTTAAATGATGAAACCAGAATTTCGTAAATCCTTTAGCAAATCATTCTAAAAATAGAGAGCTGTTTTTAACAATATTCCAGAACTTTAAGAAGAGAACACAATTTACAACAGCACATTATACAGTTTATGCAATTGGATTATAAATGTTGAAACCAGAATTTCTTAAATAATTTAACAAATCATTTAAAAGTACGCGAGCTGTTTTTAACAATATTCTCAAACTTTAATAACGAAGGATAATTTATAAAGGACAAAGGAAAGTATTGAGAAAGAGAAAAATTCTTCACTAAAAGACTGCCTGACAATTTTTATCTTTTATGCAACTTGGATATTTTTTGAAATATTGAAACCAGAATTTTTAAATAATTTAACAAATCATCTAAAAATACTCGAGATATTTTTAAGAATATTCTCGAACTTTAAGAACGAAGGACAATTTACAGCAGAGGACAACGAATTCGCAGTCAGCAACTGAGAAGGAACTCTTAATGAAAGCCGCAGGACAATTAATATTGATCCAATTCCTTTTGCTGTTATTGGCTTCGTTATTGTTTCCATTCCTGTGTTATTCGGTCGCTAAATTAAAAGCAATTTCTGCTTCCTACCAATTTAAAAAGAGATAGGAAAAGAGTTTAGTGTTGTTGTCGATTAATCCGGAATTGTTATTCAGGATGGCCATTTTGATAATTTTGAGATTTCCAATTTAATGAAGGAAATAAATTTACAGCCTTTGTTGAGATAAGTCATTTGATATCATCTTTTAATTTACTATAATAACCGAAATCAATTATTGTATTGTTATTTAACGAGTGATAATTATTAAGATCTTTCTTTATTGGCGTTCATAATGTTTATTATAATATCAGAAATAATAATTATTATATGGAATATTCGTTTTAACAAAATATATCATCTCAAATAAATAAATAAAGGGCCAATATAGAAATGTTCTTCAAAACTGAACGAATAGTTCGAATGGTTAACGAATGAACGAATGGTGAACGAACTGAAAAAAATAGTTTTTGCAAGTGACAAAAGTTTCAAACATTTTGTATCTTTGTAAATTATTAAAAGAATATTTTTATGCAAAAGTAAAATTAATATTCAATTATTTTAAATATCATGAAAGTCAACAGCTATTTGATTTAAAAATGCTTTATACAGTTATACATTACATAATTAGTAGCATTATCAATAATATCAGCAATAATTTAAGTATTAATTAAATATATATATATATATATTTTATCTGGGACTATTAATGTCGGTATCTGAGAAGCATTTAATTACAATAAGCCTAATTAATCTCTTAACTACAAAGCGGCGTGATGGCCAATTAGCTAGTGATCCGGCGTTTGGTACCACAGGCTTCACTCCAATCCTGGCGGTGACGTGGATGTTCGTCAGTGATCCGGAATCCACGTTAAACTGTAGGTCCCGATGTAATTAGTCTAAAGTGTGCAAAAAAAAGTGACAGTAGAGAAACAAACCAAACCATAACTGCAATCAGCTTAGATAACTACAGTTTGTGAGAATAACAACTTATTTTATTAATACTTTTTACATAGCTCAAGAGACGAATTTTTTAAAAGCAATATATTTGTCCCACTATTCTTGAACTGAATAATATTTCTTAGCATTGGGTGAACAGCTAAGAAATATTATTCTATTCTGGCTTAGCATTTTGAGTCTTGTATTATTAAAGTCGAACAGGATTTCCATTCATTGCTCAGTAAGGAATTGGGGTTTCGATATAAACAATTATTTTAAAATGGAAGCAAGACTTTTGTCACGATTGCTGCTTAAAAATAAACACAAATGTATGTATATCGCAATACAACAGGAAGCAAAACATATATAAGTATACTTCACCATCTGACGTCATTTCCGTTTTTCTAACATAAGTTTTTCCTTTTTTTTATGTAAGAATTCAAAACTTTTGTTTTAACTGATTTGTAATGGAACATATTATACTATATTAATAACTGCAATTCTTAACATCTTTAAAAGTTTTTAGTAATAATAAAACAATTCACTGAAACAAAAAAAAAGAAATTTAAATTTTTAAGTATGGCCATGTTCAGTTTTCAGTGAGTTCCCTCCAATTCTTCGACACAATAAATTCAAATTATGAATCTATTTAAAAAAACCTCAACATTTATAAAGGATATAAATGGTATTAAGGTAATCTTTTCATGCTTTATTCTTCTGCTAAAATAAAATTGTCCAGACAGATTATATTCACTAATTAACGATTTTTGAAACTTCAGAATTCACGTTGATGTTGCTTAATTTTCGTTCCAAAAAAAAAAAAATGGAACGTTCTGGAACGAAGGAAAAGAAAATTATGAGTCAGTAATGTTTTTCTCATTTTCCATGGGGCTCGTTACCATGGGACTTTTTTGTGTCAATGATAATGAAGAATTAAATTGATCATGATTTCCATTCAATGCTCAATAATGAATTTGGGTTTTGATGTAAACAATTATTTGAAAATGGAAGCAAGACTTTTGTCAGCATTGCTGCTTAAAAATGAACACAAATGTATGTATATCGGAACTCAACGGAGAGAAGAAAACATACAAGCATACCCTCAACATCTGACGTCATTTCCGTTTTTCTAACATAAGTTGTTCCTTTTTTTTATGTAAAGATTCACATATTTTGCTTTAACTGATTTGTAATGGACTATTAAATGACTCCAATTCTTAACATTTGCAAAAGTGTTTTTTAGAAATAATAAAACAATTCACTGAGTAAAGAAAAAAGAAATTTTTAAGTATGACCATGTTCAGTTTTCAGTGAGTTCTCTCCAACTCTTAATCACAATAAATCCAAATTATGAATCTATTAAAAAATCCTTAACATTTATAAAGGATATAAATGTTAATAAGGTAATCTCTTCATGTTTTATTCTTCTGCTAAAGCAAAATTGTCTAGACAGATTATATTCACAAGCAGACGATTTTTGAAAGTTCAGAATTCACGTGGCTGTTGTTGCTTAATTTTCATTCCAAAACGAAAAAAAAAAAAAAATGGAACGTTCTGAAATAAAGGGAAAGAAAATTATGAGTCAGTAATGTTTTTCTCATTTTGCATGGAGGTCATTATCATGAGGCTGTTGCTGCAATGATGATGAAGAAGAATAATTAAATTGATCATGAGATTTTCATTCAATGCTCAATAAGGAATTTGGATTTCGATGTAAAAGAATTATTTGATAATGGGTGCAAGATATTCGCAACGATTGCTGCTTAAAAATAAACACAGATGTATGCACATAGCAATACGACCAGAAGTAAAACATATATCAATATACTTCACCATCTGACGTCATTTCTGTTTTTCTAACATAAGTTTTATTTATGTAAAGGTTCAAATCTTTTGCTTTAACAGATCTGTAATGGATTATATTATAGACTATTAATAACTCCAATTCTTAACATCTTCAATAGTGTTTTCAGAAATAATAAAACAATGCAGTGAATAAAGAAAAAAGAAATTCTTGTTCAGTTTTCGATGAGTTTTCTTCAACTCTTCCTAACAATAAATCCAAAATATGGATCTATTAAAAAAATCCTTAACATATATAAAGGATATAAATGTTATTAAGGTAATCTCTTCATGTTTTATTCTTAAAATTGTCTAGACAGATTATATTTACAAGCAGACGATTTTTGAAAGTTCAGAATTCACGTTGTTGTAGCTTAATTTTCGTTCCAAAAAAAAAAAAATGGAACGTTTTGGAACAAAGGGAAAAGAAAATTATGAGTCAGTAATGTTTTTCTCATTTTCTGAAAACGCATCATAATCCTTTTAAAGATAAAGAGCTTTACGCTCGCTCTTCGTTCCGAACATAACCACGCCATCCAAAAGCTATTTATTTTTCCTTCAGAACTCTTTAAAATGCAAACGACAAAGATAAAAGAAAATATCCCTAAAGGGAAAAAAGAGGGGGAAATTACTTCTTTTCTGTAGTATATATTTTCTGATGGCTCTTTACTTAACGCTGAAGGATAAAAGCCCTTTTTCATCAACGGAAAAACTCACAAGTTGATAAAGTGTACAGGCTACGTCACTTTTATGTTTGATGTGATGCTTCCACATTTTTTTGCAAGCATTTTTGGAGCGATTTAAACTCGGAGATTTTTTTTAAGCAAATAGGAGAGAACAAGTGCTTTACGTCTTTCATCAACGGAGTTTTTCACAAACAAGAATTATTTGTCGCCGTTCCTCGAGGATTTAGTCTTAAATAGATTATATAGGGAAAGTTGGCGTCAAACTTTGGCTGTTAATGTATTCGTGACTTATTTTCGAATTTAAAGATGATGAGAGAGGAAATATTTTTTTAAAAAGTCTTTTCTAATCAAAACAACTCTTACAACATAAACCTTTATCTTTTAAGGTTTTTTTTTTTTTATTTTCAAAAAGTTTACAGTTCAATTTATATATAAAGCAATAACTTTTTAATAACTTTTTTTCAGCTGCCATCATTTATGAATGTCACTAATGCATGTTTTGTGGATTTGTGAGGGATCAGTTGATTGTGTTTTTTTAAAATTCATAAATCTGTCTTGAATATAATTGATTTATGATCATTAATTATTTTTGACATTATAATTTTTTTTTTACACCGGTAGATTATCTGGAATATTTTATTTTCACTTGATCAAGAGACCACTTAGAAATTTATAAAATAATTCTGCTGAGAATATACACTGAAGTATCAAAAGTCATGGGATAGTAATATTCAAATATGCAGATTGAAGTAATAATGTATAAATGGGCAGGGTTTTCATTTGTAATCAAGTAATTCATGTGAAAATTTTATGGCATGAATACGATCACATGACAAGAATGAACAGATTTTGTACGTGGAATGCTAATTGAAGCTAAACGCATGGGGTATTCCATTTCAGACTTGCTAGGGAAGTCAACATTCTTTGATCCGCAATGTCAAGAATGGGCTGAGGATATATAATTTTAGGCATTACCTCTCACTATGGCCGAACGCTTAGTGAGTTGCAGACCTCTCCTGTAGTAGGCGTCAATGTCAAATTAATGACAGAGACCAGTGATGCGTGCATAGAATTGTCAGTGTTAGCAAACGAGCAACAATCAATGTGGGATGTACCACAGATGTGTCCGAGAGAACAGTGTAGTGAAATTTGGAATTCATGATATATGGCATTCGGAAGACCAACTCCAGTGTCTTTATTAACAATATGCCGTCAGCTGTAGCGTCTCTGCTGGGCTCGTGAATAAATTGGTTATATCTTAGATGATTGGAAAACGTTGCCAGGTTAGATGAGCCGCGATTCCAGTTGCTAAGAGCCCATGGAGGATTCGAGTGTGATGCAGACCTCACGAAGCCATGAACCTAAGATTTCAACAAGGCAATGCTCAAGCTGATTCACAACCAAGGAACCATAATGGTGTAAGCTGTTTTTGCATGACAGGAATCGGGACCTTTGGTCAAACTGAACCAATCACTGACTGGAAATGGTCAGATTCATCTACTTGGAGACCATTTGAAACAATTCATGGACTTCATGTACCCAAGTAACGATGGAATTTTCCATGTTGATAGGAATGGAAAAGCGATATTTGAAGCACAGAAATGTTCCAGCACTTTTTTATGAAAAAGTATGTCAGTTTTATTTAGGATGCAAAATTGAAGATCAGAACTAAGCGATGGGCTTGGCCTGATATGATATGCTGTAATTCATTTTCAATGAAGCTTCTCATGTGACTGCGAGGTCAAAAGAATATGACAATGCATAGGACATACGAAGTGCATATGTCCTGTCTGATTGATGTGGGAGTGGGATTGTAGGATCAAAACCTTGCACCGCAAAACTTGAGCTTACATTGCAAAAAAAATGGCCTACTAAAAAAACACATGATATTGGAGGGAAAAATCTGCAAGATCCACCATTAGTGAAGGCAAAAAAAATCCTACTACCAGCCGTGCATATATATTGAAAAATTGTGTGAAAGCCATAAATAAGACTTAATTTTTGATGTTGAAGAATTTTGGATCACACTTGATCCCATCTCCGGCGGTGGCAAACATAAAAATTAAATACATTGGCAATTCCCAGAAATTAAAGAGAATTAATGAGAATTAGAATGTAATTGTATACTTACATTGAATTCAATTATTGAGTAATATTGTGAAAAATTAATTAATTAATTAATATATAAAAGGCGAATTATGAAGTGTATAATAATAGAAAAAAATGATGATCATCTTCTCTAATGTAGAATATTAATCCACATTAAGAGAAGATGATTACTTTTTATGATGCCATTTCTAACTTGTCACTAATTCATTATCAGAAATTATAGATTTTTCTTAGTTAAAAAGAATTTGCAAGAAACTTTTTATATACTATTCAGCAAATGAAAAGGAATTAATGACTTAGGAGGGAAAAAAAATCTAAATGTTAAAATTTTTAAGTAAAGAAGAAACAGTCTACATAGTTTTGGGCATCAAATATATTACAATAACATCCTGTTTTTTTAATAATTAATTATTAATTTGCATTTAAGAAATATTTTGCATTAAAACTCACATATTTAACCCATGTAAATGTATGCATTTCTCATTATATTTTAAATAAAAGTTTACAAATTTAAATAAGAAATCGCTTAATAAAGTCATAAGAAAATGAAATATTAATTTTGGAAAAACTTAAATCGAAACAGGAAAAAAAAATCACTCTAGAGCATAAAACAAAACGGGAAAGAAATATTAATTCTCAAAATCTACGGCCGCTTAAATGATTAAAGTATGTTGTTTTCATAATGGACGGCAAAAACTAAATGTTCCATTTATAATAACGCAAATAAATTGAACCGTAATGGAAGTTATTTTTCACACAAATTCCATTAGAAGAAGAATTAATATCTAGGAAAAGAAAATATTTTTTAGTGTGATAAATAATGAATGATTTAAAATATTGGGAATTGAAAATGACGTAAAGAAGAAATGTATGATTTCAGCCTTTTTTAGAACAGAAAATCTTTTTTTTTTTTTTTCTGAAGCTAAGATTAAAAATTTTTACTAAAAACAATTATTAATAGAATACTGAATGTTCATTTCATTTCTTCGGATGTTAAAATTATTTATAACTTTTTTTTTTTATATTCCTGTTAAATTAGACGAAATTGAATTTCTCTTGTACATAAAAAATCACATTGCTTACGGAAATAAAGATTGATTCAAAAGAATGAATATTTATGTTTAAATTTTGCAATTCTATTTTAGAATATATTAAACAGAAAACTTGTTCATTCATTATAAAAAAAAAATATGTAAATATATTACATAGATATTTCCATATGTCTTTTACTTGAAAATGCAATCCCTTTTGATAGGAACAAATTTTAAACATAAAAGCGGAAATTAAATAAATGCAAACAAATCGTTCTTTTTCGAAAATCAGATGCTGTGTCATTTGAAAAATATTTTTGGGCAATTACTCAACGGCAGATTTACAGAAAAAATAATACTTATAAGAGTAAAAACATTTATTTCAATTTTAAATAGAAGTTTTGAGCAACGGCACAATAATAATTACACAAATTTGAAATTTGATGGAAAGATTTAACAAAAAAAAAATGGCTCATTCAAATTGCGATTTGAGCGAAGGAGCTACATGACATGATGAAATCAAGACATTACAAATAAGATACACTTATAATTTTTTTTAAAAATTATAATAAGTCTTATCAAAATATTGTAGGAAATATACTTGTAGTAACCATGAATTTAAAAAAATGGCCAAATCGCAAAATAGGGGCAGTTGAATTTTTTGTTTTTTTCCAGCGCCGACAAGTCGCTAAATGTGGTAACTCGGTTTTCTTGTAATTTTCGCAATTCTCTGCACTTACAATCGCAATCTTGGTGCATTTTGGCGAAAAGTCTTTTGACGCCAAATCCCAAGATCCCCTATTCTGCAATTTTACATTAAAAAAATTCAAAAATTAGTATTGCCTTTCAAAATATAATCTCAGAATCGCAAAAAATAAAAAAATGAAATAAATTATATTGAAAATAGCAATTATTTCTCAATCATGATTATTTATTATTTTTGAACCGGTTTTATTATTTATTTCTTCAATGGAATTTGAATATATTATGATAAATGTTAGTATATCGTAAAGTTAGTATATCGAATTCCAACAAGGGTGCGCAGAAGATTCCAATAAGGGTGCACCTGGTAACAGTTTTTCTTGGCTAAACGATCTACAACTTGGCATTATTGTTAGATTAATGAACTCTGTTTCCGCATGTTTTGTTGTATTATCTGGTGTTTTTTTTTTTTTTTTTTTCGTTGTTCTTTTTTTTTTTGCTGTAACTGTTCATAATCTACAATTGGAAATAAAAAACAATAATAAAAAAAAAATTTAAAAAAATCCAATAATCAGTATTTTGTGTAGAGTGTATCGTCAATGGCTGCCTGCCGTATAATTGCCAGCTACAAACACGGTTTAACCTTTTATTTTATTTTGAGCTATTATTTATTTATTTATTTAGAAAACCCGAAAAGTTTTAAAAATGTGAAAAATTAATAATTGTTGTTAATGTTGTATTTGATACATATTTGTATCAATTCGGATAATTTTAAGTTCAACAAATCTCACAAATATTACAAAAAAATATTTTATTCTTGAAAAGGATCCCACATATCAAGGATTCGTTACATGCAAGGTATAAGCAATTGCGAACTGAAATGAAAAGTTCAAAATTAAACATTTTCTAAACTAAAGGATATAAATCAATTTAAAACACTGTTTATGTTACTTCATAATGATATGTTGTAAGTATTAGAAATATTAAGGTTTGAGAGTTGACCAAAACATTTCGACTTCCTTTTATACTGATTACTAACTTCCGATTCTTTTCGGTAATTTAAATAATATGATTGTTATTAAAGGAATTAGAAGGATTTGTGGAAAAAATTCAATGATATTTGTTGCACTCATATATAAAAAAATTATTTTTCTTAATAGTCTTTACAACTTTAAAGGTGTAGTATTTGCCCTAGTTTAAAAAACATTCTTGTACTCTAAATTGGTTTACAAAAAAAAATCATATATTGTAAAAAATAACAGTACCAATTTAACAAGCACCAAAAATATTATAGAACAGCTTAAGGCAAGCAAAAGAAAATTGTATAGCAATAGCTAGTAAGATAGCTTTTTTGCTTAAAAGCTGTTTTGTAATACATTCAATCTAATTTTTTTCAATTCCTTCTAATTGCTTACACTCTCCTATATATATCTTGTTCAAATTTTTAATCGTTCATAAAATACTTTTTATTCAACCACTCAAGTTCAAATACACTTTTATGAACTTGTAGTGGATGACACTTGATGTTAATACAGTTTTTCAAATATCAATTCAGTAATTAAATTTAATCAATTAATTTTAGTTTTTGTAGATTTAAGTTACATATATCTACCAATAGATGGAGCCAGATAAACTTAAAAAAAATGAATGAAAATTATATATAAAGGACTTTCTGCAATATAGTGAAAAAAAGTAGGAGTTGTACAACACCTAAACCTGGTGTTCACAGTGTTAATTACTTACGTGATCGCTTAAATTACCTTGATAATTACTACAAAAATGATTTAAAAGAAAAGAAACCTGTGTGATAAAATTTTGGAAGGAGAATTATTTTTTGTTTTACAGATTTTTTTTATCAGCTTCGTATCTGTTATAGCAACTAACTTGATTATTAAATTATTAGAATCAATTTTTGATAAGAATTCTTTTAATACAAAATTGAAGAATTTAATATGTGTTGGAATTTTTTAAAAATTCTGAAAAGTAAAATGGTATGATAACTCTTTTCTGTATTAAGATCACTTCTTTCTACTATTAAACCTAAGTATATTTTATCTTTTCAAAAATATTGTTCCTTAAGGTTATTCTCGCATTTAGTAAAATGGAAAGTTAAAAAATATAGCAACTTCATGTAATAAAGTTACTTCTTTTTTTTTCTTTTGTTTTTTTTTTTTGTTTTTTTTTTTTTAATTAAATACATTTTTTTTAAAATATACACTTTTTCTCTCTGCATATTAAGAAATGAAATTTTTATTAAATGAATGAAATTTTAATTAATATTTTTAATTTCTGTAATTTGTAATTCAAATGCAATTGATAAACTGTATTTTTTTTTCTTATATTTTAAAAGTCAGATTTAAATGTACTTTTTTTAAAAATATAAACTAAACAAAATTTTTAATAATAATCAACTTGATTCAAAAACTTAATTAATAGGAAACGAAAAATATTTTCACCCATCATTTTTATTCAATAATTAAATTTCCAAACAATACATAAAGCATTAACACACAAAAGCTCCACAGCATAGAGAAATATATCAAAACTAAAGACTAATTACTAAATGCTGGTTTTAGATTAAATACATATCATTTCCTATCAATACGGCATGATCATATTCCAAATCTCTTAAAATTGAATCATTATAAACAGGATTATCCATTGTATGATTAAATATAACAATCGGTATCATTGCTACAGAAAATATCAAAAACATAACAGAAATAACAAAGATGCACTTCACAATATAGCACTCATTTTCAATTCTATAGGTATAAGTAAGAAGATGTCTTTTTTTTTTTTTGAACAACATGTCCTTCGGTCAAGTTGCTTGCAGCATTAGCGTCGGGCAGATATTTGGCAGATTTCCCATCAGAAACGTTGAAATTCAGAACGTTGCATGAAGTCGCGTTTTCCGAGTTAGTTATCTGCTTGACACGCACATATGCGAAGAGACTTATGATAGTCGAGGCCAAAACAAAGATCAAGGTTAAGTAGGTAAGACAATAAAGCCGATTCCGTGCTTGGCTCCTCTTGTCAATTGCTTTCTCTCTTTCTCAATTTCCTGCAGCGCGTAACGGATCATTGGATTTCCTGTACAGGTGTTCTTTCCCTTGATAACTGTGGATTGAAGAAAATAGTACAATAAAAATGTGTGTAGGAATATTATAATTCATAGACAATTATTATTATTCAGAAAATCATATAATATCTAGAAATAACTTTAATAGAATATGATACCAGGATATGATTTATGTTTAAAAATATTTTTATAAGAAACATGCAGATCATTGATTTTTTTTTATAATTATTTACGTATTAATTTATCTGCTTAATATACATGAAAAATGCTTCTGCTTTGTAAAAACAAGTAATATATAAAAAAAATTAAGTCAATTCCTTCTTTTTTTCTCACTATATTGCAGGAAGTCCTTCATAAATAATTTTCATTCATTTTTTAAGTTTATCTGGCGCCCTCTATTGGTAGATATATGCAAAATTAAATCTAAAAAAACTAAAATTAATTAATTAAATTTAATGAATTAATTAATATTTGAAAAAACTGTATTAACATCCAGTGTCATCCACTCACTACAAGTTCAAAAAAAATGTATTTGAAATTGAGTGGATGAATAAAAAGTATTTTATTAACGATTGAAAATTTGAACAAGATATATATAGGGAGAGTGTCAATAGAAGGAATTTGATAATAATAATAATAAAAAAAAAGAAGAACAGCAATCTCGAAATACAGCAAAATAATAAAAGCAAAAATAATAAAAGCAAATATAATAACAGCAAATACATACAATAAAAATAATAAAAGCAAATATATTAGGCTATATTTCAAATTTAATTAAAAACTTTTTGATAATTTAAAATTAAAAAATATAGAATGCAATACATAGATATTCAAACGCGATCGTTTCAAATTTCAAACGTAAAAAATTAAGAATAATAATATCCAGAAAAATAAGCTAAATTAAATTTAGACGATTTTTTTTATATTATTGCCAATTTGAAGTTACATTATTTTAAAAATTGAACAATATACATTAAATTAATAATAAAAATATTTGATAATAAAATAAAAATAATTAATAATTAAATGAATAAATTAAAATCAGACGATTTTTTTATTATTTTCAATTTGTAGTAAAAATTGAATTAATAATTAGTTTTGAGAAAAAAGATATTATTAATTAATTAATCATGAGAAAATGAGAAGAAAGAGCAGCTTCAATATATATGAATATTTCTCCCGTATAAAACTAAAATTAATTAATTAAATTTAACTAATGAATTAATATTTGAAAAACTGTATTAACATCCAATGTCATCCACTACAAGTTCAAAAAAAAATTTTTGAACTTGAGTGGATGAATAACATGTATTTTATGAACGATTGAAAATTTGAACAAGATATATATATAGGAGAGTGTGAGCTAATAGAAGAAATTTAAAAAAGCAACACAGTAGAACAGTGGTGGCTGAAGCCCACCTTGAATATTTTTCCGGCTCGTGAGATTTATCACACTTTTACAAAATATATTTATTTCATAATGGCCAAAATAGTCAAAAACCAACGTATTAAAAAAATACATTACTTGTGCTTCCTTATACTCAAAAATTAACTGCCTAAATTATAAGAAACAAATTAATTTTGATGCAACACAGTCGAGGAAACTATTTATATATAGATGATAAATAACTAACAAATGTAATGATGCAACAACTAACAAAAAACAAAACATGGTCTAGCAAATATTGGACAAAAACCACAGGAAACGAAATATTATAAAAAGTTAAACCTATCAATTTAAAAAAAGTTGTTTAAAAGTGAAGAAATAATAGCAAAAAGTCATCTAATACTATTATCTACAAGAGTTTCGTACGAAAAGAAATGCTATTGACAGAAAATATTTTGAAATAAATTTAAAAATATCGTTGAATAATATTTACAAAAATATACTATAAGAAAACACACGCAATTTTAATATTGTAACATAATTTTTACACTAATAAATGTTTCATGTACCACACAAATTATCATCTACTTTAAGACAATGAAATAAAAAAATTCTTATAATCTTTGTAAAATCGCAAAATAAGTACACAAATTAAAATATAAATTTAAAATAATTTGCAAAAATTGCGAACAGAGAAAATAAATTAAAAGTAAATTTTTAAACGTGCACTTACCTGACTTATCCATCTTCATTTCTTCGGTTTAAAAATCTTCTGCTGTCTGTGAAAACCAGTGGAGTAAATGAATAATATTTTAAACTCGCCTCTTTTATATGTGAGTAATTCTGGATTTGTGTACGTATTAGGAACTTTACCGCGAATGTTGCGCAACGATTCTTGGAAATTCGAAATAGCTCAGTAAGCAAGTTTTTAATATTTTTCTAACGTTACCTTATTTAGTATTTTAGAATATAAAAGGACCATTTTTTACATAGTTCCCATGAATATTTCCATGAATTTTTATTTTATTATTCCAATTCAGAGAAAAAAAATGTTTAAGCCAAAAAAAAAGTCTGTTATAGTGTCTGGAGAATGGCTCTCCAGACACTATAAACAGTCAAACATTATTTCTGGGAAAGTTTTTCTGAACCCTCCCAAAGGAAAAAAATATAAAACATTCTGATAAATAAAAAAATATAATATAATCTGAATATAGATAGTAGTTATAGGGACTTTTAAATGAAATTAAATTTTTTCTTCATTGGTATGTTTCCTTTGCAGGTTAAGGTTTACAAGAAAATGCTATCTATATATAAATTTCAATTAATCATTGGTGAATGGGCTGTAGTACTTATTTCTTCAATAGATTTTGAATATATAATGATGAATGTTAACTTCATTATTTTAATAATTACTATTAATTTAATTAGCATTTTGATTGAATCAACAAGGATTTCCTCCTGTATCACTGACAGCCACAACGATAGTTTAATTTATTTTAAGCACTATAATCTTTATTAATGGATTTTGTAGAATTCTTCGTCAAATAAATTCAGTGACTTTTATCAAATGATTTTCTACATTTTTTAATGACTTTTATCGCATTCAATATAAATATAAATGCAACTTACAAGTCACTGCAAACTGAAACGAAATAGTTTGAAATTAAATATTTTTCCACTAAAGGATCCTAAGCAATTTGAAACACTAAACACTATATATATGGCTTGATATTGATAAATTTAAAGTATTAATTAGTAACATCATGGTGGGGAATGGCTGGGGAGAAAGAAACTTCTGAGTCTGTTTTTTATATACTTGTTTTTTTACATACGACATCTGCTCCTGACTCTTTTATTTAATTTAAATGCTATGATGTTAATGGATTTAGAAAAATTTGTGAAATAAAGTCAATGACATTCATTAAAATTGTATACTTATAAAATCGTTTTTTTTCGTAAGAAATCATAATAACTTCTATAGAATCAAATTCCCTTGTAAAAACATGCCCTTTCAAAGTAAGAAATTTTAAGCAGAAATAGTGCACTCTCTTTAAAATTTTTAAAGTTAAAACCCTAGAATATTTATAAAATTCTACCAAAATTAATAACCATTGGTAAATTGGTTGGAGATTTTTATATATTTTTGCAGATTTTTACCCACCGATAGTGTTAAACAAATTTTGAGCATATAGTAGTTTGTGAAAATTTGTGATATAAAGTCAATGACTTTCATTTAAATCGCATATTTATAAAACAATATTTTTCAAAAGAAATCATAATTTGAACTACTATAGAATCAAATTCCCTGTAATAACATACCCATAAAAAAAAATTTTAAGCCGAAATAATGCAAGATCTTCAAATTTTTTAAAGTTAAAAACCAGACAATATTTATAGAAAGGCTACAGAAATGAATAACCATCGGTGAATTGGTTTGAGATTTTTACATATTTTTTGCAGATTTTTACCCACCGATCGTGTTAAGCAAATTTTTTGAGCGTATAGGAACATATAGTAATTTGTGAAAATTTGTGAAATAAAGTCAATGACTTTCATCAAAATAATAATAACAAAATAACATTAAATATTAATAACAATTGATAAATAACATTTTTTCATAACAACTGTAAAATAAAATTCATCTGTAAAATAAAATTCATGCCTTTCGTCTATCGTCATGTAAAGTAAGAAATTTTAAGCAGAAACAAGGCAAGCTCCTCAAAGTTTTTAAATTTAAACCATGCAATATTTAGAGAAGTCTAAAGGAATTAATAACAATAAGTGAATTCATCTGAGATTTTCATATAATTTTTCTAGATTTTCACCGACCGATAGCATTAACTTCAGTCTTAAGCAAAATTTTTGAACAGTTAGAATCTAAGAGATTTTTTCAATTTTTGGTTCAGACAAATTTCTTGATTATCCTTGGCTTTTATTCATCAATGATTTTGGAGCATTAAGGATTGTATATATTCATTGTCATTTCTTTTTCACAAGATCGTCGAAGCGATAAACACCAAAGAATTATTTCTTTTTCCTTAAACAAGACATTTCTTCGACTTAAGGCATTTGGAGAGAGGTTATCCAATATAAAATCTTTATATATATATTTGTAGATTTTATATCTGGCAGCTTTAACTACTGTATATTATGCAAAACTTTTGAACTGATAGTACTTATGAGCCTTTTTTCATTTTCTGGTTCAGACAATATTAATCACAATAATTCTGCCTTTATTCATTAAGGATTGCGATGATTGAAGATTGCATATATCCGTTGTCACTTCTTTTTTGCAAGATCGCCTAAGAAATGAACACCAAGAAATATTTATTTTTTTCTTAAGCTAGAATTTTCTTCGAAAGGCGGTTCTGCTTGGAGAAGTATTCAAATAAATCTTGCAAGTTGGTTTAAAGAGATCTACCGAAAATTGGGTTTTCAATTTCATTAGGTAATAATAGGTGTTAATAATTAAACTTGGCTTGAGTTTTTTTTTTTAATTAAAATAAAAAGTAAGATAAACACTCGTCTCCACTAATAACCAAACTCCCTCAAATATATCTAAATTAATATCAACGAACAAGCTTTTAAATTAAAAAATAACTTGACAATAGGATGTGCATTAATATCCCACAAACTGGTTCCTTCAAAACTTATACATGTGCCTTGTGTTTAGCAATGATCCATAAAATCCCATATAAATTAAACACCACATCATTATATATAACTCCACGTATTCTTTTTACCCTTTACAATCTTTTGAGTCATACACTCTCATAAAATACAAAACGCAATCATAAGTAATAACTAAAATTATTAATCAGGATTACTTCTTCATCTTAACAAGACCCTTACAGGCCCTGATTTTCTCAACCACGCGCTCCTTCCAAAGTCTTCTATCTACAGCGACTGCTCTCCAATCCTTAAATTTCAAAATGTTCTTCTACCCATTTTTAGCTTCGTCGATCTTGTGAAAAAGAAGTGAAGAAGAATAAATACAATTAATAATCATCCCAAAACTTGATGAAGAAATACAGATTGATAATAATGGAATTTGTCTGAACCAGAAAATGAAAAATTCTAAGTATCATCTGTTCAAAAATTTTGCTTACGACAGAAGTTAAGGTCGGTAATAAAAAATCTCTGACCAATTTATCGACCGTTATTAATTCTTGTAGCCTTCTATGAATAGTGTATGATTTTTAAATTTTTAAAAAATTTGAAGAGCGTGATTTATTTCTGCTTAAAATTCCTTACTTTGAATAGAAATGATATTACGGGTGAATTTTATTTTTATCATAGTTTAAATAATACTTTGTTAGGAAAAAACTGCTTTTATAAATATACGAGTTCAATAAAAGTAATTGAATTTATTTCAGAAATTCTTCTAAATCCATTAAAAGAAATGGTCAATATTTGTCATCGTAAGTAAGAAAAGCCAAGTATAATAATAAAAAATCCTACAGCCCTTTTTTTTTTTTTTTTGCCGTCTCATCCTATCCGCCCTTGTAGTTACAGTATGTCAATAAGAATTCTCAAATATAGTGTTTTAAACTGTTTAGGAAGTTTAAAGTTTTTTAAGTTACTTTTGTGGAAAAATTGTTTCAATTTGAACCTTTTCATTTCAGTTTGCAATGATTTGTATGTGGCATTTATCTTCCATATAATGAAAACGATAAAAGTTATTGAAAAAGTCGAAACTCGTTTGATAAAAGTCATTGAATTTATTTCTCAAAAACTTCTGAATCCATTAAGAAAGTTTATAGTAATTCAATTAAATCATATCTGTGACCGCCAGTGATACAGCAGGTAATCCTTGTTGATTCGATCTAATCAAATTACTGAATAAAAAGTACTGGGTGTGTCCCGTGTGGTTCAGGGTTAGGATAGTCCCACTGTAGCCCATGCATGCCTTAAAAGGTGACTAAAATGGGTACCCAGTACCCAGGGTATATTATCCGGGTGGTGTAAAAGTCAGACTTCTCCCTTTTTTGTGCCTATGTCGTTTGTGCCTGCAAGGTCAAAAAACAAAAAGAAGCCGCATTTTAACCTGTATCATGACTCGTCAACGGGTTTATGGACTTGATCTATATGTTGCTGTTAACCAAGGGGAATAAGAAACAACAAAAAGTACTAGCTGTAATAATTAAAATAATTTTGACAACATCCATCATTATATATTCAAACTCTATTGAAGAACTAAATAATAATAAAAGCTTCACCTATGATTAATTGGTATTTATATGTAGATGGCAATTTTTTGTAATTTTGCTTAACTTTCAAATGAAAAAACACAAATCTAGATCTCAGATAAAAACAAAATTGAATTTCATATAAACATTCATATTGTCATCATCATTGGCGCAACAGCCTGATTGTGGGCCAAGGCCGTCTACCTACTGGTAGATTTCGAGACGAGAGATGTTTTCTTTTTACGGTAGGGTTGTCAGCTCTACGCCCAACGCTCAACAGTTGTATGAGACCAGGATTAACGGTTTAAAGTGGATTCCAAACATCCATGGCACAGCCGGGACTCGCAACCGAAACCTGTGGTACCGAGCGCCAGAGCGCTAGTCACTCGGCCATCAGGCCCCAAACATTCACATAACAACTATTATTATTTTTATTTATTTTGATTAGTATAATATGTGTCTTTATTTATCTGAAATTTATTATATTTGTTTTTAACCCTTTTCTAGAAAATAGTCTATTATTGTGACTGCAGTATGCTGTAAACATCTTTTTTCAATTCCTTCTATTAGCTCACGCTCTCGCTATATATATCTTGTTCAAATTTTCAATCGGCGGTAAAATATTTTTTATTCATCCACTCAAACTCAAATACATTTTTTTTAACTTGTAGTGGATGACACTTGATGTTAATACAGTTTTCAAATAATAATCCAGTAATTAAATTTAATTAATATATAAATTTTTTTTTGATTTAAGTTGCATATATCTACCTATAGGTGGCGCCAGATAACTAGGAATTGACTTTAAAAATATTTTTTATATTACTTGTTTCTTCTGAATTAAAATATGCCAAATAAAATATTGCTGGGAACTGTCTCAAAATTGTTCGTGTTTTTATACTAAAAGTTTACCTAAGATAGCACTAGAAAAACATTAAAAACTTATATACTGCTCTTTGGAATTCTTGCTAAAAATGATTATTACGAATTGCAAGAATCGTTGCGCAATATTCCCGGAAAAGTTATTGACACATGCACATATCCAGAATCACCTATATATAAGAAAGGCAAGTTTAAAATACTGTTAATTTATTCCACAGATTTTTTACAGACAGCAGCAGACTTTTAAACCGAAGAATTGACGATCGATATGGCAAGTAAGTACATTTATAAATATTTACTTTTAATTTGTATTGAATAGTCTGCAATTTTGGAAAGTTAATTGAAATTTATATTTTAATTTGTGTGAATTATTTTGTGATTTTATAAGGAATATTTTTTATTTTATTTTCTTAAAATAGATGTCAAATGCTTTAAACATGGTACGTTAAACATATATTAAATTTTTGTTCATAGAAAAAATTATGTTATAATATCAGAAATTACGACAGTATTTGTTTTCTTAATATTATTCAAGGGATTTTCTAATATTTATTACAAAAATGCTTTTTGCAGATATAATTTTTTTTTCGTAAAACTTTTGTAGTAAACAGTATAAGCTGACTATCAGCTCTTATTTCTTCCTTTTAAACAATTTCTTTAAATTCATACATTTAACTTTTTGTAGTATTTCCTTTCCCTGAGATCGATGTTTTCCCAGTGTTTGGTAGAGTGCGATTTTTAGTTGTGCCATCAATATTTATGTAAGTTACTTGTCATCTATATATAAATAGTTTCTTCTACTACGTTGCAATTTATTTAAGCAATTTTATAATAGCATAAAAAATTTCTGTGTGATATTTTCTATTTTATTTATATCTTGAATCTATCATAGATAATGTCAATGTACCAGAGATATGCTGCAAGATAAAATAAATTAAAAAATAAAATCACTTACAGAGATTTTTATTTCACTAAATATGGTTTAATATTTATTTTTGTTGGACGTATTTGTTCCAATTTTAATTTGTACTTCCTTAATATTTACGACAAATTATATGCTGTATATCTCAGCAGCCATAATAAAAGATCCTTAAAAAGAGTGTATGACTAAGAAGCAAAACTTTTACAGAAATTTTAACGCACAAAAAATTATAAATCTTTTTTTGTTCATTAAAAAATGACACAGCTAAATTCAAAAATACTTATTTAAGTTGATGTAAATACATAAAATTCATAACATGAAGCATTATTAAATTATTTTTATATGGAATATAGCTGTAATCAATGTAATATCAATTATTTTAGTTCTTTTTTAAGGCTTTTTGTTTTCAGATTTATTGGTGCTAATTTCTTTTTTACAGTGAATAATTGCTTACTTTATAAGAAATACAAATCATTTTAAATAAAAAATTCTCACAAATAAGCATAAATTAAACTTACTAATCTTAACTGAGTTTTTCTAATAAATCAAATATTTTAAAATAATTTCAGTTTTATCATTTTAGCAATATATTAAATGTTCATTATAATTGAGCAAAATTTCGATTAAATATAAATTTATTTATTTATTTTTTTATTTTGCAGATTTTTATACCTTAACTTTATTTTATTTCGATAGAAAATTAACAATTCTATTTTAGTTTTGTTCATATCAAAGGGTATTGCAGAATTTAAAAATAATTTAGTCGAAATAAAGAAAGACAAATTATTTATATGTACAAAGAAAATTCAAGATAGATAATTTTAATAACCTTAACCGCAGTCCTGATTGAAGAAAACTGTCTTAAGGCGTCTGTAGATAAAAATAAGGCTTCGAATTTTCAGCAAATGTAATTCTTATTAACAACACATCAATTTATATGTCTGTGTGAATATGGGTATGGATATATCAACTGAGAGGAAAGGAAAATTAACAGATTGGTTGCTGTATGTAATTAGTGAGGAGAAGGATACTTTTTCATGGTACTTTGTTAACACAGCATTAGATCTGTGGATTAGATCTATACATCGGGCAAAGAGTATCAAATTATTTTTAGTATCATTTAACTGCAAATAATTTTTCCTTTTTTTGTTCCATTTAAACTATTTTTAAAATATTGTCTTAACTCGATATCATTGATTTCTCTATTTACAGAGTATTCCGAATTTTATAACCAGTCTTTTAAATTTGAACAATTTACGCATGCAAAACGAACAATAAATAAATCCGCTGATCATTTCAAAATGGATCATGTATGGGAGAAAACTGAACACGTTACTCAGTGGTAATGAATCCGTAGGTTATTTTCAGGAATCAGTAAAGTCGATGCCATTTGAGTGTAAATTCGTCTTGCATCGATACTATGATGTAAATTCGTCTTGCATCGATACTATGAGTGTACATTCGTCTTGCATCGATACTATGAGTGTAAATCGTCTTTCATCGATAGACTTACCTGATGAGAGTTTATCCGGTTTCCATTCTAAACTATTCACAGATATATAGCAGTTATTTTGAAAGGCGATGTTTTATTCTCATCGCCTATCTGCTGATTTTCGTTTTGTAAATGCTGCGCGAGGCTCAACGATGTCAATAAAAAAATTAGTAAAAGCCGAGTTTTATGGCCAAAAGAGGTAAATTAATTCTACTATGAGATCTTTTTTATATTGTTCAATGTAGTAGGATTCACTAAATTGGTCAATTGACATGTTGCCAAGTTTGTAACCATCTTGGTAGTACTTTTGAACATTTTCATTGTTATTCTGTGTTATGTTTATTTCTACAAAAAAGTAATCTTTTTCATATAAGTTAAAACATAAATATATATAAGACATAATTATAATAAATAAACAATAATCTACATGTTTTTCTTTGAAATATTTTTAAACATAAATCATACTTTTGTATCAAAAGTGCATTAAGGTATTTCTAGAAATTGTGTGCGTTCCTAAATAATAATTTGGCTGTTAATTATTAATATTCCTAAACACAGTTTTATTGTATTATTTACTTCCACCCACAGGAACCAAGGGGAAGAAGAATACCTGTAAAAAGGAAAGTACAAGATTCTGAGCCAACTAGCCCTTACTTTCTGAGGTCACGAAAAGAAATTGGGAAGGAAGAGAAACCTTAAGCGTTTAAAACCTTAAAAGTTTAGCACGACGCTCAACGATGTGCAATAAAAAAATTAGTAAAACCGAGTTTATGGCCAAAAGAGGGAAATGAATTCTACTATGAGAGCTTTTCTATAGGACTCAATGTGGTTTAAAAAGATTCTCTAAATTTTCATTTAACATGTTGCCAAATTTGTATCCATCTTGGTAGTACTTTTAGACATTTTCTTTGTTAGTCAATGTTTATTTTTTACAAAAGAAGCTTTTTCTTATAAGTTAAAACATAAATATTTATAACGCATAATTATAATAAATAAACAATGATCTACATGCTTTTTTCAATTTTTTTTTCAATATATTATGTTATCTAAAGAACATTAAGTTATTTTTAGAAATTGCATGACTTTCAAAGTAATATTAATGTTCAATGAATTATACTATTCTTACATACATTTTTTATTGTCTTTTTTCCTTCAACCCACAGGAACCAAGGGGAAGAAGAATACCTGTAAAAGGAAAGTAAAGGATTCGGAGCCAACTAGCCCTTACTTTCTGAGGTCTCGAAAAGAAATTGGAAAGGGAAAGAAACCTTTGTACAAAGGAGGAGCCAAGCAAGCAATCGACTTGTTTCCACGACATGCATAAAATTGGTGTTAGGTTCGGCTCCAATACACAAGCATAAATGTTCTGATATTTCTGAAAATCTATATCTGCCCTATTTATAATTCCCATGGAAATGTTGTTCAAAGGACGTTTCCTTACTTATACTTACATTGATAATGATGGAAAACGCGCCTTCATACAATGTTCCGAATTACAAAATTTTCTGATGTGAAATCTACCAACTATTTCTCTGACGCTAATGCGAATTCTTAACCCATGAAATGTTGCTTCTTACTTTTACTTACAAAATTGAAAACCAGATTTATATTTTTTAAAGTACATCTGTATAATTTCTATTATATTATTGGTATTTTCTGTAGCAATTGTTCCAGTTGTTATATATAAACATACAGTGGATAATCGTGTTTAATTTTAAGAGCTTGTGAATTTGATACTGCAATTTAATATGAAATAACATAATGCAATATTCAATTTGTAACCAACATTCAGTAATTTATTTGCTTGGATATAGTTCTGTATACTGTTTGAGTTTTGAGTTTTATGCTTTATGTATTTTTTTTAATGTATTCCATCAATAAAAATGATATGTGAAAATATGTTTCGTTTTTATTCATTGCAGTTTAAGGTGAAATTGCTTCTAACAATTTAATTTAAGTTAAATTTTAAAAATCTGAATTAAAATATTTCTTTTAAAATGTAAGAAATAATGAATGTATATTCACAAATTACATTTGAAATACATTTAAAAACATTAATTAAAATTTATTTCAATAAATAAAAATTTCATTTCATTATTAAATATATTCCATATTTCTAAAGTTTGTATTTTATCTAATGCTAAAATATGTTTAATAAGAAATGAGTTTTTGAAAAGAAAGCAAAAAAAATGCCTTTAATAACAAAAATAAAAAATGAAAATGATGTATTTTTATCAATATATTCCTTCAACAAAAATGATATGTGGAAATATGTTTCGTTTCCCATTTATTACATTTTAAAATAATATTGATTTTAACAATTGATTTTAAATTTTTAAAATGTAAATATAAATTTTACTTTTTAAAATGTATGAAAAAAAAAGGATTACATATTCATCAGTGTAATTCGAAACACCTGATGCATTTAAAAATATTAATTAAAATTTATTTCATTAAATAAAATTTAATTTCGCTTCTAAATATAGTGAAGTAGAATATATATTTTGAAGAAGTGTATTTGATAAATAACATCAAAAATATTAAAAAATAATCAAGGAAACTTTGTGATATAAAATTTTATTTTATATTTATAAAAAATATTTTTTTAATATCATGTAAAAAAAATTCCAGTAATATATTTTAAAACATACGTTTTTGGATCTGAAGAATTCTTTTTCGTCATTTGATCCTGAGAGTTTAAAAATCTATGTAGTTGTTATAGCAAATGCAAAGTTCATAAAAAAAATATTTCCAAAATAAATCATAAAAAATGAATTTCAAAAGTGAATCATAATTTTCCTTCCAAAATGATATATTTTGTTGAGGATTTCAGGTTTCTTTTCATTTAAATCTTTTTGTAGTATTTATCAACGTAAAACAATGTATAACGTAAATTATTAACACTGGTGACAACAGATTTAACTTTTGAATTACGATGATGTTTTGATGTCACTATGGGGGTGATGTTAAAAAGATAGGTAAATCCAAAATAGCGGAAACACTAACGCATTATATACGCTGTGCATAATATAGATATAATCAAAATCATAAAATTGATTTGTAATATCAGATGTAACTGTCTCGTAATCAGCTGTTTCTTATGCTGGAGCGTAAAAACATGCTTGAACGTGGTAGAAATGTTAAAATTGATAGAGTTCTGTTACAGTAAAAAAGTCATATACTATTTAAACGAAGGTAATACGAAGCATTAATTTATTTATTTATTTAAAAATAAAATACAATTTTTTTTTTTTGGGGATATGGTCTGTTTTATAGAAAGGTGAAAATTACAATTTTGAAATATTTTGTAAAAAAATCATGAAACATAAACATTTTCATTTGTTGCCAAACAACCCCGATAAAGACCTTTAGAGGAATTACCTGAAAACAGGGTAATAACCTGATTATTGAACTGTTTTTTTAGTAGCCAAATGTAATGAAAATGTCAGATATATTAGAACGACATTTAAATGCAGAAAACGCTATTCAACAGTAAATCACACCAAAATGTCTCTGATGCCGAATTGGAGATATACGGTCTCAATGCTCATATATCGTACTGAAAAGATCTCAGAAAAGGCCTGGTGAAATTTCTCAGACACAAGTGAATATCTGGGTATGTTATACTAAAAAAGGAACACAACAGTTGCTTCATACTATAGAATATATCACAAAAGGCTTTCAAATGTTCTATTCTTTAAAATACGTTTCTTAAAATTTCTTTAATACATTAGAAGATCTTGAAAACACTCTAGTCGTTAAACTAAATCATATGAACCCCTAATATTGCTGTTAAAAAACGTGTAAAATTCTAATCACACCTAGTACACGTATCATTTTATACACACAATTTTAATCACATCGAGTGCAGTTGATCACAGCTTTAACTCAGGAGCTACGCTTTTTGGTATGTTTCCATTTTGTGTATTTTAAAGTCAGAAAAATACACCTTCTACATAAATTGTGAAATCTTGTGTACAATGAAGGTTTTTTCCATTGATAATTTCCTTGGAATTACATACAATTCCAAAGATAATTCCTTAATCACTACAAAACAATTTTTGTAAAATCATTGTAAATATATGGTTGTTAGTAATGATATTACTACAACAATCTTAGTAAAATAATAGACAATTACATCACATAGATATTATGAATTTAATTCTTTCAAAATATCATCGAAGGGTCAATTACATTTACATACATTAAATTTTCAATTACATTTTGTACACATTATGAATCTTAACTAGGAAGTTATTATTTTCAAGTTTATCAATGAAATAATTGATAAATAAAATTAATAATAATTAATAATAATTGTTAATTAAAGTTCATATGTTATTTTTGCTTTGTTTGAATTTTTTTCTGACACCACATAAAATATGTATTTATTTCTGAAGCAATATTATTTCCTGTTTGTAGATAATAGATAAAAAAATAATTGAATAAAACAAATTATCTTGTTTTATACTGTAGTTTTAAAAATTCATTCTGGAAGAAACTAATAATTTGAAAATAATGTGAAAATATAATAATATAGTATGTATTTTAAATAGTCTCTCATTTTAGAACGAAATCAATTTTATCTCTGTTTAATGATGAGACTAAATGTTGTTGCATAACTGATATTTGCTGTCATTTTAGCTTTAATGCAAATCTATGTATGCGCATGCAGGATGGTGGTGGTTTGGAACTAAAATAAATATTAACTATCTTTTCAACTGAGAACCAAAAAAAAAAAAAAAAAAAAAAAAAGAAAAAGCACACACATCATTATAATAACACCACATCATCAATTGGTTTAACTTCTAGAGACTTTTGAGATAAGAGATGATTGCACTCTCATAAAATACAAAACGCAGTAAAGGTTGTAATAAAAATGTTTTACTATCAAGCTTACTTCTTCATCTTAACAAACCGCTTGCATACCCGGGCTGCGTCAACCATGAGTGCATTCCGAAGTCTTCTATCTACAGCGACTCCACTCGAATCATTAAATTTCAAAAAAGTTTTTCATTGTCATCTAACCATCTAGTGCCATTGTACATTAGAGAATTTACGTAGAAAATTCAGCATAGTTAAAAGTTTTATAATACGTATTTGCAGACATAGAACCATGTATCCGAAACATTTTATGGGTTATTATTTAGTTCCATTTATTTCTTACATTGTATCAAAATATGTTCCATAGCTTTTGGCGTTTTTCAGAATGGATATCAAGGAGATGAAGTGACACAGAAACTACAGTTTTGAGTTGGATGAACATGTTTGTGCGAAAACTAGAAAATAGTACATACTCTTTTCAATTTGTTGGCAAAAGTCGATTAGAAAACTTAAGATAATTTAAATGACTGAATTCTTGATCCAAGTTCTTAATTGCCAATGGATTTTTTTTTGTGTAGTGTCTTCTTAGTTTATTGAAAAATAGTATGTACTGAGAGGAAAAGGAAAAATGATGAATTTTACTTTATATTTTCCAAGAGAGTCTCTTTATTCTTTGTATCGCAGACTTATCCAAGTTTTCATATAAAATAGATTTTTAGAATACTGTTTAAAAGGTTGTTGGAAAAGGAAACAATTTTTGGCATTTTTAGCTTCGATGAACTTGTGAAAAAAATAACAACGTATACATACTATATTTATTCATCCCAATTCTTGATGAATAAAGCCAGAATGATAACGATAGAATTTTTGAACCAGAAAAGGAAAAAGTCTTGTAATTACTGTCTGTTCAACACTTTTACTTAATACAAAGTTAAAGCTGCCAGTTGGTAAAAAACTACAAATATAAATAAAAATCTCAGACCAATCCACAGACTGTTATTAATTCCAGTAGCATTTTATAAATATTGTATTTTTTAAAACCTTAACAAATTTATTATTATTCCGCACTATTTCCGCTTAAAGTTTCTTACTTTGTAAAGACTTGTTATTACAGATTTGTTATTATCATAATTTAAACTGCTCTTTGATATGAAAAAAAAATTGCTTTTACAAATTTACGTGTTTGATGAAAATCATTGAATTTATTTCACAAATACCTCTAAATCCGTTAATAAAGGTCATAGACATAAATTGCGAAAAACAATCAGTCGTCGCCATCGTAAGTAAAAAAAGGAAGTATTAAAAACGACTCCGGCATCCCACCTCCTCTTCTGATGTAAGAATATGTAAATAGGAAGTCACAAATATAGTTTTTATTGATTTTAGTTATTTAGGAACATTTAGTGTAAAAAACTGATAACATTTGAACCTTTCCATTTCAGTTTGCAGTAACTTATTTATGGTATTTATCAGGGTGGTAAATACCATAAATAAGGTATTTATCAACGTGGTATTTACCATGCATATAAGGAATATGATAACAGTCATTGAATTTATTTCACATTAAAGGTTATAGTACTTAAATTAAATCATATATCTGACCTCCAATGGTACAGCAGAAAATCCTTTGTGATTGAATCAACATACTGTTCAAAGTGCTAGATGTAATAATCAAATAATGAGGTTAACATTCATCATTATATATTCAATATCTGTTGAAGAAATAAGTAATAAAACACGTTCACCTATGATTAATTGATATTTATATGTGCTTGGCATTTTTTTTGTAATTTTGCCTTAACCATCAAATGAAAAAAACTAGGTCATTGAAGAAAAAATTGAATCTCATTTAAACATTCAAATAACTTTTATGTATGTTCTGATTAGAATATGACGTTTTTTTATATATCTGAAGTTTTTTATATTTACTTTTAACCCTCTTATAGAAAATAGTTCATTATATTGACTGCAGAATAATGTAAACATGTTTTTTCCCCTGCATTCTAATATGCTAAATAAAATATTCATGGAAACCATCAAAATCGTTGACCACTATTCGTGTTATATTCAATATTAACTATGATGGCACTAGAAAAACATCAAAAACTTGTTTATTGCGCTTTACTGTACTAGAAATTATTTCGAATTACAGGAATCGTTGCGCAATATTCGCAGAAAAGTTCCTGATACATACAGAATCACCTATATATAAAAGAGGGAATTAAAAATATTATTCATTTATTCCACAGATTTCACAGACAGTAGCAGAATTTTTAAACCGAAGAAATGACGATGGATAAGTCAGGTACGTGAATGTTTAAAAATTTACTTTTAATTTATTTTGAATATTCTGCAATTTTTGAAAAATTATTCAAAATTTATATTTTAATTTGTATAAATTATTTTTAATTGTATATAGATTATAAGAAATTTTCTATTTTATTATTTTAAAGTAGATGCCAAATATACTGTATTTGTGTGGTACATGAAACATTTATTAATGGAAAAAATTATGTTATAATATTAACTCGTGTGTTTTCTTATAGTATTTGTTTTGTAAATATTATTCAAGTATATGCTAACATTTATTTTAAAAACGTTTTCCGTCAATGGAATTTTTTTTCGTAAGAAACTCTTGTAGGTAAACTAACTAATATCAGCTCTTATTTCTTCACTTTAAACAACTTTTTTAAAATTCATAAATTTAACTTTTTATAATATTTCCTTTCCCTTTGGTCGATGTTTTTGCAATGCAGTGTTTGTTAGAGCACGTTTTGTTATCGCTAATTTACAAAGTTTCGTTAGTTCAAAGGGCATGTTAATTATTTGTCCTCTCTCTATATATAACTTGTTTGTTCTATTGTGTTGCATTTTATTTAACTAATTTTATAACAGTATAAAAAGTTTTATTTTACTTTCCTTCTCACACTTATATTAAAAAACATTTATTAATTTCAATGGAAATACAGATAGTTAATAACATAAAGCATTATTAAAAGTTTTATGTAGAGTATAGTTGTAATGTTCGTGACATAAATTTTTTTAGTTCCTTTTTATTTCATTTGATTTTCATTGTATATTTTATAAAAAAAAATTATTTTCATAATATAATTTTTTTTTTTGTTAGATTCCGTTTAGCATGGAATGATTGCTAACTGCATTACTTAGGATTGAAAAACAAAATCAATTGAAATAAAAATTACAAGTAAATAAAACTCTGAAATCTGAACCGAATTTTTGTAAGGTATCAAATATTTCAGGAAATTATTTTATTTTTATCATTTCAGAAATATTTAAAAAGTGCATTAATAATTGCTCGAAAATTTCTATTAGCTTTAATTATAAAAAAATAATAATTATTCTTTATAAAAATAAAAATTTATAAATAAATTTTAATCTAAATTCCCTTGATACGGTATAGTGTATTTTTAAATTTTTCTTTGTAAGCTATTGTAATTAAAAAAACATATTTCCACAGTAAAGCAGGTAAAACAAGAAATAAATAATTATAAAAACTTATGATTAAAAATAAATAATAATGTTCCAGGTTTTTTTGTCGAATTTTCTTAACATTAATGCCATTACGTTATCAAAATCTATTACATATCATGATTACAATATTTCTAGTAATTGTATGGTTTTATATAAGTAATATTAATGTTCTGTAAATTATAATATGCTTACATATTTATTTATTGTATTATTTTCTTCAACCCGCAGTAATCAAGGGGAAGAATACCTGTAAAGGGAAAGTACAGGAATCTGAGCCAGTTAGCTGTAATTTGCTGCAGGAATGTCGAAAGGAAATTAAGGATAAAGAAATGTACAAGAGATGCCAAGCAAGGAAGAGACTTTTTTCCTATGTATTCTTCAACTTGATATCCATTTTGACTTCAATCAGCTTAAGTCATTTCGTATATTTGCAGAACCAGAAGATAATGAGGGGAAACGCTACTACTTGTCTCAATAATCAGAATATCAGCATTTCTGATGTGAAATCTGCCAAACATTTGCCTGATGCTACTACTGGAAGCAACTTGACCCATGGAAATATGGCTTCAACCATCGAAAGTCATTTCGTATATTTGCAGAACCAGAATATAATGAGGGGAAACGCTACTACTTGTCTCAATGATCAGAATATCAACATTTCTGATGTGAAATCTGCCAAGCATTTGCCTGACGCTACTACTGCAAGCAACTTGACCCATGGAAATGGGGTTAAAAAGGACATCTTCTTACTTTTATTTACAGTATTGAAAATCAGGACTTTATCTTTAAGTGTATCTACGTAATTTCTATTATATTATTGATATCTTCTGTAGTAATTGTTCGTGTTGTTATATATTATCTTACTGAGAATAATACCGTTTTGAATTATTTGATTTTTAGAGCTTGGACAAATGATCCTGACATAAAATATGAATAGATATAATGCAATATTTAATCTACAACGAATATTTAATCTAAAACAGTTATTTAGTTATAACTTCTTACGTTTTGATGTGTTTCTCTATATTGTAGAAGTTTTAAATTTTGATGCTTTATGTATATTTATTCAATAAAAATTATCTGTGAAAATATATCTCTTTTCCTATTTATAATATTTTAGAATCAAGTTGATTATTATTATAAATTTTATTGAGTTTATATTTTTAAAAAGTAAAATTAATTCTTACTTTAAAAATATAAGATAAATAAATGTATTAACAACATGTTTACTTCAAATACTAACTAAGAAAGCAAAAAAACATTAATTAAAATTTTATTCATTACAGAAAAAATTCATTCCTAATATACAGAAAGAAAAAGTGTATATTTTATATAAATGTAATTAATAAAAAACAAGAACAAAAATATTTTTAAAAAAAAAACCTTTGTTCAATGAAACTTTTATATCCTCAAGTCCACTTTTATATTTGTCCACATTTCACAAAATTCGGAAATAACTTTAATAAGAAACATTATTTTAGAAAAGAAAATTAATAATAATAGAAAGTGATCCTGGTAATTTAAAAAAATCGCATAATATTTAAACATTTTTTCAAAAAAATTGCAATACAGTTTAAAACTTCTATTTTGTATTAAAAGGGTTTTAATCAACAATTGATTTTTAAAATTTAAAAACCAAGGTAATTGCTACACCAAATAAGAAGCTGATAAAAAGAACTCAAAAAAGAAAAGAATAATTCTCCTTCTAAAATGTTAACATGTTGTTGAGGATTTCGAGTTTTTTTCGTTTAAATCATTTTTGTATTAGTTACCAGGATAAAATAAGCCATCATGTAAATTATCAACATTTTGGACACCAGATTTAAATTTTGGAAAACTAACAAAGTATTAACGTAAAACTCCAAAAATATTGAAGGAAATGAAAAAATTAATAAAATAAAATTAGTTAGTATTAAATGCATTTGATTGTTTTTTAATATATCAATCTACTATATGGATTAAAGAATAAAAATTTCGTCTAAATCTCTCAAATTTGTTTTATTTGGGAAATATTTTGCTTAATACTTGTTGTTATAACAATCAATGCAGGAATTTATATCTATTAAATATTAGATAAGGCTCAATAAAGAATCCAATTCATTTTGATTAATTTACCAATTTAATTTATGTTGAATTAAAAAATATTTCTACATTTTATTTGAGTGCTGGATTTTAATGCGATTTATTGTCAGTACATTCCCATTATAACAGATTTTTGCTGAATAGTTTTGGCGAAAAAAGATAATATGTATATTCAATAATTTCATGAACGAATAAATTTGTCAAGAATTTAATAATAAGGAAGTACCAAAATTTTATATCCGTTTGAACGAACAAAATTCAACAAAAAGAAAGCTTTAATTTGCAATTAAACGAAAACAGTCATTTGTATGTTTTCCACATACTAATAAAATAAAAAGTTTAAAAATCTTTTTATTTATTCATATTTTTATTCTGATCAAAATTTTGTACTTTTTCGGCGGAGAGGGTATTCGCCGATATTCCACACGATCACTAGACTAATACATGATTTTAATTTTTTTCTGAAATTAAATTAAACTTAATAGAAAATTTATTTATTTTATGAAAAAGATTAATGTACATAATAACTTCATTCAATTCTTAATAATAAGTGGATTAATAATAATATTTTAGATTTTCAACTCAAAGAAATATAACACTTGTTTTAAAAAATAACTTTAGTAGAATATAACTTTTGCAGAAAAAGAATTGTTTGTTATTTAAGTCATCCATAAAGCCGTAAGAGAAAATAATTTTTAATCCTATAATCAATCAAAATTTGAAATGAATTGCCCCATTAAAGCTTCAATTCAAAAGTTTTATTTAAATAATCAGTAAAGTTTATTTATTTTCTATTATAGTTCTTTTCATTTTCAAAAATATCATTTTTTAATTTGATTTAAATTCAGTTAAGTTACTTTAAAATTTCAGCAATTGAATTATTTTACAATAAATATTATGTGTTAAATTAAATTACAAATATAAGAAATAAATAAAATCATCAAAAATAAAGTAGTTAATCATGCACAAAATCTCGAACATATGCAGCATGTTTTATGAAATTTGCAATTTATTAATTTTAATTTGAGTCAATAAATCATAATTAATTTTTTATATTCGGCAATATATATACATTGCATTTTAATATAGCTCATAATAATTTTTAACTGATAATCTTAAATCACATCGTCATAAGAAAGAATACTAAAT